>LOEQ01010861.1:0-16629 GCA_001685075.1 Bramus lutescens | reverse complement strand
ATAGATAGATAGATAGATAGATAGATAGATAGATAGATAGAGGATAGATAGATAATGATGATGATGATGAAGATAGATAACCTAGATGATAGATAGATAGATTTATAGATAGATGATAGATAGATGATAAGAAAAAGATGAACCCTAAAACACACAAAATGAGAAGACAGCTGAAAAACCAAGGCATATAAAAGGAAAAAGAGAAACCAATGTCATGCTGAAAAAAAATACGTGACTGTCTGAATGAATGAATGAATGAAACCTGATATTCCAAGACATACCTCATTTAACATATGTAACAATTTTTTTATAATTTTAATTTAATTTTGAAATAAAGATTTAAAGAACTTTCCTTTTGATTTCTTTGATGCTTTTAAGCAAAAAACATGAAACCAAGTTTTCTCAGGTTTTAACAACACAATACCAAAAAGCTCCAGGTTCTGACTTCAAAGTATTAGTTTACTATTATGTGTCTACCCTTTAGGCACACACCTGCTTATACCTGCACACACACACATGTAGTCATGCGTATACTATATAGTCACCCTCTCTTTTACAAATAGTCATACACATATGCACAAGCACTCATTTATAAATATACAAATATGTACATACCTTCCCATACACACTCATACATACTAAACACTCATAAGTCCTCTACAGGTGGTGATATAGATACTCTCATGCATGCATATGCATATGCAGACACACAATAATATGAGCACTCTATTCATGCAGCATTTACAATCGTAAAGAACAGACTGAAATTTTTCCACCTAGAATTAAACCTCCTTGATGGAAAAGATATCTGTAACTGGGCCTGGTTTAGCCTTTCTCTTCTTTCCTTCCTTACCTAGATACATGAAGTAGACTCAATCCTACATCAGAACTGGGTGAGCTGACATGTGTCCATCACCTGATCTATCCCCCAGGAAGGCCATGTGAATATAAATTGACGTTATTTTTGCCACTGTTACTATTGCTTTTGTAGGAGATACAGCAGGATGACGTATAAATGCAACATAAGGAAGTCCGAGGTTCACTGGAGAGGACATGACTCCTTTTTAGGTTTTCGGGAATAATCTATGCTCAGTGAGATGAGGAAATCACTCAGTAACACAGGATGAAGAGAACAGAAGACAGTGACAGATTGAAAGACTTGCATTTCTAAGATCTTAAAAGAAAGGGAACCCAACGTCTGTCGCCAGGCCATGATAGCAAGATTATGGCTTTGATAAAAATGTCTATCACTTCCTAGGGAGCTACCTGTGGAGACACAGGCCTCAGTTTTTCTTCTGTATTCTCCTGGGATGTCCAGGTACCAAAGTGTTATGCTATTTGCTGGGGAGATGAAAATCATCTGCAAATTCCAGATAGAGAAACAGAGAACAAAGAATAATGCCACAGAAAGGCAGAGTTTGATCAGGGTTGTTTCTGAAGGCTGGGTGGAGACTTGGTTACAGTTCAGAAGAGGGACCATCTCTGTTGTTCACTTTTTGATAATGCCAGCTTAGGGTAGTTACTTTGTCTTAACTTAATTTCTCCTTATAGATTCTCCACACTTTCTGCTCTATAGAGTAAATCAATGTGGAAATAATTAATGATTAAAACATTTGTCTTTCAAAAACATATTTCATTTATGTGTATGTTTGTGCACATACATACACACACATGGTTATCTGTATGTGGGGATCCATGGAGGCCAGAATAAAGGATTGGGTTCCTTGGAATTACAGCTACAGGTGGCCATTAGTTGTTGGGACCAATTGAGTCCTGGCCTTCAGCTGCTCTTTCCTGTCTAGAGCCTTCTAATTGAAGTGACTAAAAGGTGTGCTTTGCCTAGAGGATCAGAGGATGGGATTTTCAGCTGTTGGCCATTGACTGCAGGGTATTTAAGCCTCCATGGTGCTATTAAAGTGGGGCTTTTGTACCAGTGATTGGAGGTCCGTGTGCCGGTCTGTCTCTGCGTGTGTTTCCTCAACCTCCAGCCCCTTGCCCAAAGCTAGCGAACTGGGTTCTAGTGCATAGAGCGCAGACAGGGGACGCGGTGCTCGACAATTAGTGCCTCAAGGTGAGTGCTAGGAATCAAACATGAGTCCTCTGTGAGAGCACCAGCTACCCCTACCATGGATCCATGTCCCAATACACTCTTTTAAATCAGTATTTCCACTTTGTGATCATCTGTACTGTTCCTGTTTGCAATGCTGAACTTTAAGACAAAGCTTTAAGAGCTTCAAATGTGTGTTGCTCAAATGCTAGAAACCACCTCTTCAAATGTACTCGAAATTTGCCCCTCCCTTTTTCCTTTCCATTTTAGAGACCACTGCCACATCTGTATTGCAGTTAGGAGACTATTTATGTTAATATGCCTAAGTAATGTATCAGTGTTTCCCTATTTTGAACAAGTAAACTAAACAAAAAAAATATCATTTGGTTATATCAATCACTGTATTTCTGAAGTAGTATAGGATTTGTTTGTTAAGGTTTTGCGGCACCATTCCTTATACCCGTTTAAAATGCTAAACAGCCTTGGCATGTCCTTCCCTTTCCTACCTAAAACTCTCTTTATTCTCTCCTCACTTTAGTTTCTCTATCCTCTTGAATTGTTGGGCCACATTATATCCAATCCCTTGTTTCTTAAGACGTGCTCAAATACAATCGACATCCCAGAGTTACGTGGAGGCAGATAATAAACATGTCCTTCTATTTGCTACCTTAGAGGAAGAAAAGTATATAGAGGGCAAAGGTTACTCTTACTAAACATGCGTATCCATTACTTGCCATAGGCAATCAGGACGTTATTATGGTGGACATTATTTTGCTACCACAAATGGAATACAAACTAAGACAGACAATAGTTGTTTCTAAAATTCTATGGCCCTAATCCTGGGAAAATGTGAGCATGGCTATATCCCCATCATCCTCCACTTCTTTTGGAGTTATGGCCTGAGTTCAAACAAAATTTTGGGATTCATAACAGTGCATCATTGTCAATAATAAATTAACCATCAAAGCATTGCCTGTGAAATAAGTTTTCTGTTAGAAAGTCTGCCCTGCTGCATGTGCACAGACATGCTGAGAGCACAGAAGGTCAGGTGCACGTGGATCCAGCACAGGAAGGGGGAGGGGTTTGGAATGAATTAGCAGTTAGTTGTATAGCAAATAACTTTACTATTGTCATTGCCTTTCAAATATCTCTCTTGTTTTCCTGAGTTGCAGAAAGTTTCATGGACTTTTGACTCTTGAAATGTAATGTTGGAAGTTTAACTATTTAGATAAAATACACAGAAAAAGGCTTAAAATAAGCTCACTTCTCCAATCTCTGAGACTGTAGGCTCAAGCTGGAGACTGAATACTTATCTAGCATGTATTAGGTCTGACATTAATTTTCAAAACTTCAAAATATCCGTCCAATAATAAAACCCTGAAGCCTCTTGCACTAATTATCACTTACTGATTCCACACACTCTTAATATTACAAATCATATTTATTATTATTGAGACATAACAGCAATTTTATGTGGTTATAACTAAAATGAGTCAAATCAATAAAACTATTTTGTGGCATTTATGAAATCTTCACTCCTCAGAACTCTGCCTTAAGATTAGCAGACACTATACAATCTAGTGTTTAGATTATTTGTTTTAAATCAAACCATTCTAAAATTTATTAGACTGGCTATATCTCATTATCTTATCTAGAAAATGTGATAAAACACATTGAGATATTTTATTGAAATAAAATGGTTCTATATCAACAATGATAATATATCTTGCAAGTATAACTGAATTTCATTATGCATTAATGGCAAAAAATATTCCTTGATTCAAATATTTGAAAAAAATTATTATCTACTGAACCTAAATAAATGCCCAATATATGAGCCAGGAATTAAAAACTATAGCACAGGTACAAAAGAAGAAAGTGGAGATATTCATCTAAAATCTTCACAGTAGTTTTATTTATGATAAATCAAACTTGAAAGTAGCCAGATTTGTTCAATATGATTATGAAAATAAATTTCACTGTTCAAACACTCATAAAATTAGGGAACATTGATATAAGTATATGGTTTGATATTACCATGTTTACATCAATCAAAATAACACATAAACAGAATTATATGTTGTAGTGGTATTTCATTTGTATTTTAATAAATAATTTTGCCTGAAGATGAGAGAGTAAAACAGCCCCACTGATCCAGCCAAATAGACTACTCTAGCCAGGATTTGAGACAAGCTTTGCACTTTCCCGTTATACAGAGACTAGACAACAAATAGTAAAACTGTCTCACTCAGGACTTGATAATTAACTACTTTTTTCATGATCCCCTAAAGATAATGTTCCAGACAGTGGTAAATAAATTTAAGAATATGATTCCCACATTCCCAAGAGGTAGGGTGGGTAGTTTTTAGTCATTCAATTGACTATGGATATTTATAATTATTTAGGTGTGTTGGCTACAAGTTATTATTGGTAATGGTCAGGAAAAAAGCTAAACAGAGAAAATTAGATTCATGGTTCTTGTTTTGAAAAGAAAAAAGGGAAATATAGACAGGATAGAATAAAAGGGTAGATAATAAATCTACTTTGACAAGATAAAAGGGAGGATATAGATATGATAAGATAAAAAGGTACATTTTTAATCTACTTTTTAAAAGCAACTATTAGATTTAAATGTTTTACATTGGATCAGACTTGTAGATTGTAGATAAATTTTGTATATTGATACAAATTTGAGATTAATTTTGTTAAAACATACTTTATATATGTTTTGAATATTGTTCAAGGTATTGTACCTATACAGCTCATTTCACAATGTAATCCAAATTTCTAGTCTTTGAAATTTATTATTGCCATCTGTTTAGGATAATGAATACAGTAATTAGTTATGTATTATAATAAATTTATAGTCACATTAAGTTTGTTTTCAACTTAAACAATGATATATTTTAGATAGAAAGGTTATTTTCAAATACTTCAGAGATCTACATAATATGTCATTTAAGAATTTAAGAGGTTTTAATAACATAGGCTTTTTTTTATGACAATGAGACATTTCTGCTCCTGGCAGCACCAATTTGTTTCAGAGAAGATAATGGGCACTGAAGAAACTACACAGGGAGTTTACTTCTTTGGGGCAAAAGTAAACCATTGGGCAATAAAATGCCCTTTCTTCAATTGCTGACATTATGCTGTACTAATTGGACAAGCAAGATACAAAAGAAAGTGACTGTCAAACACTGTCAAGACAAAGGGAGGAAGTCCTTTGAGTGTCCTACTTCATAAGAAGACACTCAGGTATGCTAGGCCTGTAAGCCAAAGATAGACGCCCAATGTTGCAGCGGGACTTTGGTGACTGCCCAAAATACCAGATGTGACTGTCTTTTCTCACATTTGTTGGAAGTTGTCTGCTTACACTTCCTTCTAACTCATTTAATATATTTCCTTCTTGGGTCTCTGAAGGAGTTGAAGACTAGATAATTATAGTTTTGCTTGTTACATGATGCAGAAAGTCAGTTATGATAGAAAATAAATTAGGTAGAAGACTTTGGACTTACCAAGAAAAGATAGACATGGAGTATTTTCTCTGACTTTGTCAAATGCAAATATACTAGATATTGTTAATGTGTTTATTGCCTGAATATATTATATATAGTCTTTGTGCTTATTGTATATAGTTTTCTTATGTTAGTTATAGTGGATTTTATTTTAGACAAAAAGGGAAAATGTAGTGATATTTTATTTTTATTGTAATAAATAAAACTTGCCTGAAGATCACAGAGTAAAATAGCCCCACTGGTCAGCCTTCCAGACCAGGCAGTGGTGACACACACCTTTAAGCCAAGTAGCCACACTAGTTTGTCATAGAAATCAGGCACTAGTGGTCCATACCTTTAATTACAGCCCTAGAGAGGAATATAAGACAGGAGGAGACAGCTCTCAGACAGTCTCATTCTGAGATTTCTGGAGGCAGGATCACCATTTTGGACTGAGCTAGAGCTAGGAGCCAGTGGCTGGCTGTTTTACTTCTCTGACTTTCAGGTTTAAACTCAATATCTGTCTCTGGGATTTTATTAATTATGCTACAGTATGTATGTAGGTAAGTATGTATTATGTAACTTAGGAACAGACAAATCTATATATAGGAACAATAGCTAGAATAATATTATGTCTTGGAATGGAATACTAATTCTAGGTCTATGAAAAATTCTGGTTATAGGAACTTTCATGCCTTGATTAGTACTCTGTTGCTTGTGAGAGTAAATAGATGAGAATAAGGTGAACCATCTTCCTACTGTACACAAACAGGGGCGAGTGGTACAGAAGAACTTACGTAGAGAAGATGACAAAGTTCATTATGTAAGGTTCTGGCTCCCATCTCACTAACATGAAAATGAAAGCTAATGGAATTATACATAATTCTTTTGTTTGTATATTACATGGCATATAATGAATGCCCAGGAGAACATAGATATAAAATGAATATTATATAAAACATTTGTATACAAAGTTTTAATTAACTATTAATGAACATGAAATAGTCACAGAAATATTTGTTTTAGCAACTTAGCAATTGGTTCAGTTATCTTTCAGAGTAGTTTAGAATTTCAACTTCTCATTAAGAAGTTAGGAAATAACCTAGTTTTAATGCTAAGACATATCTATATTTCCAAAGTCTAGAAAATTCTAGAGAAAAAGAATTTATCAACCACCAGTGAGACTTAAGATGGATGATGGAAACTTTAATGTGTAAAGCCCAAAATTCGATGTGGCTACTGTAATTATCATTATTCTTCATAAAACATTTGACCCAGTTATAAAATTGAGCTAAATATTCTTGTTATTTTTGACAGTAATAGAAATGAAGTTGAGATGTTCTCTGTGGATCAATGTAATGCATCATTGAATCAGCCAAATTTGACAGATATCCTCTGGCGTATTTTTCCTCCACTGAAACACATACAGGCCTTTCACTGAAAGGGTGTAGTTGGACACCACAGACAAATAATGAATATTCACCATATTTATCCATTCTCCTGTTAACAGCCTCAGACATTATCTTGGTTTATGATTTCACAGTCATTAGTGAATATCGCTTTAATTGGAGGTTTACATGAACTGTGTTCCTGGGGCACCATGTTGGTTGTGGGTAAAGTTATCCATCTGCTCTTTCTTGATTTTTTTTCAATTTTGCTGCTAGCACATGCTTTGATTCAGCTTTCCATAAAATGCTACCCAGCCAGCTTTCTTCTAGCTCCCTCAGCCAATAATTCGCTTTGGCATCGCCATGACCAGAACAAGCTGAGTGTTTGAACACCTATTTTGTCTTTGTGTTTTGTTTTTGTGCTTTGTTTTGTTTTTGTACTTTCTTATGATTCTCTTGTCCTTATTAGGTGACTTTTATGTTTCTCTTGGCAATGCAGGATTAGAAAATTAAAAGCTAGGAGTGGGTAGCTTCTGGAGTATTCACTTATGTCAGATCTAGATTTCAAGTTCTGCTTTCAAATGCCAGAGGCAAAGGCCACCTACTTATCTGTTCCCTTTCAGGTTTAGTTTGATAGCTTTTCAAATATGGTCGTGAAAAAAAATTACAGGATGTTTTTGACAGTAACACTGGCTAACAGTGGCCAGATAATCTGACACCTGCTTCTCCATAGCCCCACGTGCACGGCTAAGTGAGTCCAGATAACCTAAGGAGTCTTCTAGAGTCAAAGGTCCACTTTGTCATCCTATAACAGGATCTGCAGACAGAGTTCCTGGTAACAAGATTCATGTTATTTTCCTCTGTGTTTTCATCCTCAAATCGTGTGTCCGCGCAACATGTCAAGACTGCCAATCCCAAATTGAACTACCAAGAAAAAAGAGGTAAAAGGAAAGAACTCGAATCATGCATTTCCTACAGAGAAAGTTTAACTGTCTTTAAAAAGACAAAGAAACTGCTTTTATGCCCTTGTAGCCACAGTACTGAATAGTCATCTCTCTACCCAGGAAAGATACAAAAAGGAGGGGGGAGTCACTTCCTTAGCTGGGCATGCTTATTCAGCCAAAAAGTAAACACGAGTTTCTGCAGAAACAGGTTGAGAATTCTGAATCATCAACGCTCTGCCTCAGTTAAACTTAAGCCTCTAGACAGTTACATAGTATTGTTCAGTATCTGGTTAATATGGATGTTACTATTTATAATTGATTGAGAAAGATAGTCATATGTGTGTGTATATATATATATGTATGTATGTATGTATGTATGTATGTATGTATGTATGTATGTATGTATACCTACATTGGCCTCTAGGACAGAGTATATCTTAGGCAGACTTCTATGCAAGGGAGAGATTTCTCTCTGTGAATGAACATTAAATGTGAGCAAATAAAGAACATTTCACTGGAGCATGCAATTTCCTGGGTCATTTCTCCCTTTCGGCTCGCCTCAGCTTTGGGGAAGTTCTCTTTCCACTTTTTCTAATACTGAAATGCGAAAGTTTCCAAGATAAACCCAAAGGACACATACCACAGTGAATAATTAATCTTGATATTCTGACTCCCTGATCTGCATATTAACAGTATATTTGGTCTATCTCACTAGACATTTTCTGTAGTTAAAAGATACCAATCTTGCAACAACAGGTGAAAGACATCATTTCTCTTCATTTATCACCTGTATAATATGTACATATAGACAGACATACATGTATAACATATATCCTTATGTATAATTTTGTACAATATATATTTTTACATTAAAAATTAAAAATAATTTCTTTCATTTTAAATACAACAATATTACTGCATAATTATAAAAATTCCCCCTTCTAATTTCCCCTCAAAAGTTTCCTCACTCTCATTCAAATTCATGAACCCTGTTTTTCATTAATATAATATGCATATATGTACAAGTAGATACACAAATATTACTAAATACACATAAAATCTCACCAAACTGAGTGCCTAAACATGACTTGAACAAGGACAATAGTAATAGACATGTATATATACTTTTTCTTTTTATGTGAGCCAAAGTATAGATATTAGAAAAATGCTATTATATAGGGAAATTTCCTGTCTTCTTGAAATGACTGTATAATTAGACAACTGTGAAACGTGTATTTTCAAAGTAAAATGAAAATATTTTCAAGGAGAAAAACTTAAAAAATTCTCATGCTCATTTGCATGAGAATTCATCTGAACTTGGGCCTGCTGACCTTCAACAAGGTAAAGGATAATTTTCAGATGTCATACAGGCCTTTCCTCACCGGTGTGACATTATTCTCAGTTTTTAATATTAATATTGAATATTTCCAACTTTCACTGTAGTAAGTAGAATTGAAGAAGACAGAATGTAGAGTCTAGATATGCAATTGTATATGAATCTATAGCACAATGTCTCAATTTTCATTCACTGTGCTTAGGTTTAAGGCCAGCTGTTAGGTTATGGAAGTTAAAACTAATGAATAAAGACGAAATGTTCCCACTAATTAAAATGAGATTTTATACTCCCTTAAAGTGAGACTTACTTAAGGTATGTAGATAATGAGGTCAGCTCTACTCCCTGAATAAGTTAGTGATATCAGCATTTGCCATCATTATTTAACAGAAGAGAATAAACCAACGTAAATTATTGAATTTCAATTCAGTGTAACGATTCAATAACACTCCCATAGTTATAAATTGCACCTCTGAAGGATATATTTCTATTTCAAGGTATTTCAAGACTTTCCTACTCTTAAGTAATAAATTCCAGTATTCAGGATTCTTGTCTAACATGTTCAAGACTTAACATTAAATATCTCTCCATGTACATGGAAATGGAAGATGTTGTTGTATGTTTTATCACTAAATCTGTTCTATACATCTCTGAGAAAAATGGAGGTATTAGACTGGTTATATACTCCAACACACAGTAGGGATTGAAGTATAACATACATTGATAAACTATCAGGCCTTCAAACAATGTTAAAGTCATAATCTAACTAACATGATAATGAAAATCTTAGCAATAGTATGCTGGATGTATGCTTCCAAAATACTAGTCACAAAGCTCATCAGGACATATACACACATATATTTATATTCCTCTAATGCCTTTTCTTAGGTTATTGCCAAAGTTATTAGGTGCCCTCCACAAACTGTTGGTAACTTTCAATTGCTGAAGATATCGTTTACATATCTCATGGAATATGTAAATTTCAAGAAGTTGCCTATATAGAGGTTTTGCTGCTATTGAACTCTCTTCATAATTCTGGAGGGTAATATACATACTAGCAAAGGAGAAAGGTAGTCAGTAATCCAGTCACAAACCCTGAAACCTAAAGTGATGGCCTGTCTGTGAGGTTTGCTTGTACAATGGTGTCACAAACACTGTAGTGCAAACATTATGAGGGAAACCAACCACTCTCTGATTGGGGTTACATTTAAGGCCCACTTCATGAAATGAAACCCATGCTCGATACTCTAAGAATTTGGACAAAATTCTGAGACTGGATATTCCCTAGGAGAAAACCTAAATACTATTGTTTTGCCAAAGAAACATCGGAATAAAACAATATTCTGCTATACTTTAATCTCAGTGACTCACACGGTTATCATCAGAAACATCTCCTCTTACATTAGATGGAAACTAACACAGAGACCCACAACCTGACAATGTGCAGAGATTGAGAGACTTTGGAATACTCATGCCTAAATGAGATGTCATCAACAAACCCTTTACCTCAGGGCTCAGAGTTCTATGTTAAAGAGGAAGAGGAAAGATTATAAGTGCCAGGGTTGAAGAATGGTTCTGAGAAAACAGTCTTCTGGACACCACTGGACTGATGCACATATGAGCTCACAGCTACTGTGCCAGCATGCCCAGGGCCTGCACAGGTTCATGTCAGGTGGATTTCCTGCACTGAGATGATAATTAGACACTATCTCCAAAGTATAACCAAGAAGCTATCTGCAATTGATATCTACTTGCAAAGGAAAAATTAATTTTCTTCAATGTGGTCTCAAGGGTATAGTAACTATATTTCAGGATAGGACCCTAAGAGTAGTTGGCCAACAGAATAGACTCAATGGTACTTTCATAGGCATTTATAGCTTAGTGTTTTTATTGGTCTTCTGTGTATATTTTGAGCTCTACTTTTGTGGTTTTTGGTGTGTGAGGGTTGAGATGTGTTCTAGTTTTTGGTTTGTTTGTTTGTTTTATTTTTTAAACACAGAGAGAAGGGACATGGATTGCTGAGGTAAGACCTTGAGTGTTGGTCAAGGATCTGATAGAGTGGTTCTCTCCATGTATTCTTTAATAATTCATTGCATTTGTGTTTACCATTTGTTTCAATAACTTGATTTTATTTTTGACAATCATTAATTTCTCTCACATCAAGACTATGGTAGATATTTCTATAAGTGGTACCTTTGAGACTCTTAATTTATGCTAAACTATTCAAAGCTATTTTCAAAATAAATCTATTTAATTTTAGTAACACAATTAGTGCAAGATGAACTGTTAGCATTTTTTAACAGGTAAAAAAATCAATAGATGGGCCAGTGGGGCTTGTTGAAGCAGGTAAAAGCTGCTGGCATGCCAGACAACCTGAGTATGATACCTATAACTCATATGGTGGACAGAGATAGACAACCCTTACAAATTGTCTTCTGACTTCTTCATGTACACCTTGGCATATGTGTCTATTCCCCACAATACACACATGAAATTAATAATTAAAACATAGGTGAATTAAAAATAAATGATGATTTAAAATTCTTAAAATTGCAGAGTTCAGAATTAAAAATATCACACAATTAAACTCAGCCAGTACTGTAAGTTTCAACATGCAAGTTTCCAGGTATCACTATGGTTAGATTGTAAGCAAAGATGCTTATGCCACTAACTATATTATCATTGGGACTGAGACATAAATCCATGGAGAAAACATGACATCATAAGGAAACAGAGTGGTAGATAACTTTGATGACTGATTGGTAAGAAGTGAGTATTGTCCTAGAGCAGACAATACTGCTTATACTTGAACCTCAGTGATTCACACGGTTATCATCAGAAACACCTCTTCTTACATTAGACAGAAACTAACACAGAGACCCACAACCTGACAATGTGCAGAGATTGAGAGACTTTGGAATACTCATATCTAAATGAGATATCTTCAACAAACTCCCTCATTTAAAGAGGGATATGATATAGAGATAAATACTTTGCATTGGAATGGATCTTGGTCTATTGATACAAATTTAAGGTCAATTTTGTTACACCGTATGTATATATTTCTACTCGTATTTAAGGTATTATGTTTATGCATATTTTAAATATGTAATGTACAATTTAAAATTACAGATTAATAGTCATTTATAATAGTCAAACTTGTAGTTATGTTAGTTAGGTTTTCTAGATATACAGAGATATATTTCATTTAGGTAGATAATCTTCAACAAAAGACATACAGAATATGGTATTTAAAAGTTTTTACAAACTTAGACTTTTTTTGACAGTGAGATGTGTCTGCTCCTGGCAGCACCAATTACTTCGGAGAGGTTGATGGGCACTGAAGAAATTCTTTATGAAATTTGCCTTCAAAGTGACAAGGCTAGCCATTTGGACAAGAAACTAGAAACTGTTCTTGTCTGAACTGCTTGGTTGCATGTTGTATGAATTAGATGTGAAGGACTCACAGAAAAGTGACTGAAAACTTTTCAAAGGATTGGACAGTCCTCCAGGGTTCCTGCTTCACAGAGGAAACTATCAGACATTCTGCAGGACACAGAAGAAAGTGACTGACAAACTGCCAATATAGGCAAAACAGTCTTTCAAATTTCCAGCTTCATGGAAAAGTCTGCCAGATACCATGGGCCTGTAGGCTGAAGATGAATCCCCCCAAATTACAAGAACTTTGGGTGACTGCCCAGGCAGTGAGTTGTTTCTATCAATTCTAGAGTTTTGGAAGTTGCTCAAAATGCATTTCCTGTTTACTTAGGTAATGTTATATCCTTCTGACGTCTTTGATAATGTTAAAAATAGATAGCTATAATTATAGTTTTCCTTAGTTGTGATAAAAGATAAATTAATAATGAAACTTTAGAGTCAAAAAGAAATATTGCAACTGTAACTCTTGCTTGATAGCTGCTTTGTACATGTAATTTTACTATGTTAAAGTTAAAACCTTCCTTTTTATTTAGACAGAAAATGAGAGACAATGTGGGATGTCCTTCTGTATATGTGTTGCTTTGATTGGAAAATGAATACAGCTGTTTTAGCTAATGGCTTAGCAAAGTAAAGCCAGGCAAGAAATCTGAACAGAGATATAGACAGAGAGCAGGCAGAGTCAAAGAGATGGCATGTAGCTGCCAAAACAGGAAGATGCTAGAATCTTACTAGTAGGCCATAGTCTTGTGGTGATACATAGATTAATGGAAATGGGTTAAAGATGTAAGAGCAAGCTAGAGATGTGCATGAACCATTGGTCAAAGAGTGTTGTAATTAACACAGTTTCTGTGTGATTATTTGGGCCTGGGCTGCCGGAAAACAAATGAGCAGTCTCCATTTACAGTCAGGAGCTACTTCAATTTCAGAAGACATGGAAGACAGCTTTTCTTGCTATTAGACATTAGCCTCTCTTTCCTTCATGCTGTAAAAAAAGAGAGGCTAATGTCTAATAGCAAGAAAAGCTGTCAAACAAAATAATTCTATGTGAAACAATCTTTCCAGAAACATTTGTAAATGTCATCAAAAATTTGTGTTATTGTTTAATTATACAATAATTGGTGTGAGATTCAATTTTGAAAAAAAAAAACAAACACATTTAGAATTACATTTCCAAGTTCACATTCTCTAGTGGTTACAATTTTGAACCTATGGAGTGTACATACGGCTCAGCATCATGAATTTGAACAGTATAAAGTTTTTTCTTTCACACTTTAGAGCTGCGGGTGCTATGAGTCTCACTGGTAGAGCAATGCTTTACTCTATATGAGGTTGTGGGTTCAATATCTAATGTGAAAAATGTAAAAAATAAATTAACAGTGTCTTATTGGAATAAAATAGCTTTTAATTAAGTTCTTTAATGTATATTTGGTCATTAGTGATCAGTTGTCACTGAGTTTTGACAGCTGTATGTTTTGCAGCTAATTACAGACCTGATAGCCCCTTTGCATAGCCTTAACTTTACTTTCTACTACTTAGTTTTATTCCCAGCTTTGTTTTCGGTACCTATGTATGATTCTGTGTAGGTTCAACCCAAAGCTGTACAAGACCCAGTCTCATTATCTCAGCAATAGACTGCTAGATTAAAACCAACATGAAAAGGCACAATTAGTCCTTCCTTTCATCTGATCATCTATGAAGTTTACACAATGTCCTTGTGTATCAATGGCTACATATCCTGACCTCAACCTACTCTATCTTCTTTTTAATGTATCGCTTTCAGCACAGGACTTGATTACATCTTCATTCTTCACGTCTAATGACTCCAAGTCAGTTCTCATTCCTCTAAATCTTCCTGAATTGTGATAACATCTTCTGAGCTGTAACTGCAGGCAAATGGTGTCCCCAGCACACTGGCAAGGTCATGAGGCAATGTGCTGGTGCTCATGTGTCTCCATATGTCAAGGTAAAGTTCAATGTGATCACAGCTTTCATTATTTAAAGCATGGACACAAAAATACTCAATGGAAAGTAATGGCTTGAGGCTTTAAGAGTCACATGTTTTAACATTCAAGAAAACATAATGAATAAGAACAATCTTTTCTATTTCTTAGTGTTAGCTCATTCTTTGAATACTGTTTTCAGTTTGCTTTGCTCAGATGTGACAATGCTTTTGTAAGGGCAGGAGGGAAATATGATGGATAGCAGCTTCCCCGAGGGTGAAGAGTAATCACAAAGAGTGCCATCATACTCCCTTATAAGGAAATTGGCTCCTCTCCTTACTCTACCCAAATATGGTGCTTTGCATGAGAATGGGTTCCACAAGCTCACAAGTTTGAATGTTTAACTCCCATTAGTGGAACTTTCCAGGAAGGAATAGGAGGTATGAACATTAAGAATGGGCTTTCACAATCAGGACCTATATCTTTCTCTTCTTGCTCCCGGTGGATCAAGATGTAAAATTCTCAGCTACTGCTCCAGCACCATGCCTGTCTGCCACTACTCTTTCCACCATGATGATCATGAACAGATCCTTTGAGGCTGTAAGCAAGCACCCAATTAAATGTTTTCTTTGATAGGCTGCCTTAGTGATGGTGTCTCTTCACAGGGGTAGAAGAGTAACTAAGACATATAGAAACTCTATAATCTAATTATAACATTTCTGTTAAACGTGAAGTCCTGTTGCCATCATCAGTTGGGATAGGTATGGTTTCCCAAAGCTCTCCATCTTCTTCAAAGGATTAACTAACTATTAAGAGAGAGTGAAACAAATAACCATCTCACATTCTTCTCATCTCCCTACCCTACTTCCTACAAAATTTTTCAAGAGCTTGTTGAGGTAGTTTTCATCCCATATTGACCAATGCTGAGAAAGTTTTCTTTGAAAATGAAAGAGGAAGCTTTTCTTTATAAACTAGCTTTTAATGTTCCTGAGATGTCTGCCCCTTGATATTTCATTCAGGTCATGCTTTGGGGATCCTGCAAAGAGGCTGAAATGAAGAAATCTAAATTCTGTCAGTTCCGTTAGGGTTTGCTGCACTGTTGCCTGTGTATCGCACTTCCTTAACAATTTCATTGTGGGTTGGAGATTAAATATGGTCGTTGTGGATGGACATGGGCTTATTCACAGCTGTTGCATCTCTTTCAATCTTTAAATTTAAAAATTACCATAAACCCATCAATTTATTAGCAGCTGATTACAGACATTAAACACAACCTTCATGAAGAGATTTCTCCTCATTCTTGTCGGTTTCATAATGAAAGTAGGAAGGACATATTTTATGTTCTAGTTATACACTATAAGGGGTCTAATTACCTAGTATTGATTCTAACTGACTACCTTATCTTCTAGAAATGAATTTTATAATTGTTGAGCCAGTAGCTTGAAGTTATACTTCTTAAGCATCTAGAATACATAAGGATTCATCTTTTCAATTGTTGGGACTACATAACTGTGATTATCATTTCTGTGAAGTTCACAACCATGCAGACTATGATCATCATTAAACATAGAAAATTAATTCTAGATTGTTTAAAAGACTGGCTTTAGTTGTGTGGATCTCCTGTCACATAAAATTAAGTCTGAGGAAATTTTATTTTCATACATTTCTATTTATGTTTTTACTGACATCATTGAGCCATAAATGCCAAGATTCATATGCTACTCTGTATGAAAAACAAAGCAAAACAAAAACCAAACCCCACCATTTTAAGGTAAGTATGACCTTAAATAAATTATTATAAATCTTCCATATTTAACTTTCTTCAGATAGGTAAAAAGTTGATATAATTTGCTAAAGAATGGATGATTATGCTGCCACATGGGCAATGCTGATCTGGACGGCTGTGATGCCACTGGGGCTATTGTGGCATCTGGGTCCAAGCTGCTGTGAAGGGCCATATCTGGGTCAGTGCTCTTGTTTTAGCTGGGGTCTGTGGTGATATCCACAGCCAATGTTAGCACCTAGAGACATTGAAATCATAGTGC
>LOEQ01010860.1:48378-62919 GCA_001685075.1 Bramus lutescens | reverse complement strand
GGGCTTGTATCTCAGCGGCTATTGGCTGAAGGAGCGGAAGGAGCTCCCGCAACAAACTGCACATATTTAAAAATGTTTAATCAAAAGTTAAATCTATGGGGATTTATATACAACAAAGTCTAAGTTGAGATTTGTTTTGGAAGGGGACTGGATAGGCAAATAGCTGTAATGGGTAACTTTACAAAAATCTATGAAGCAACCTGTAGTCACTTAGCAAACCTTAAGGGAATTTTGATTGCAATTTACTTTATTATTACTTATATTTTCTCTGTCTAAATACTGCATAACATTCTTAGACTTGAGTGTTGTTGAGAATATGGCTAAATACTCGATTTAGGATGATCACATGTCAGAAAAACAGCTGAACTGGAGGAGCATTCATCTGTCTTCAAAGGCCTAAAAGATGTAGACTACTGACCATAGCAGTCTTGAGTAATAAATAAAAACAGAGAGGGAGAAAGGAGAGAGACTCACATTTTCTTCTCTGTAGACTTTGTATTATCTAGATATTTGATATGAGGTTATTTGAGTAATGGAAAAAATGTAATGAAGAGAAAACCCAATGGGGCCTGTAGTGTACACGAAATTGATAAAGTACCATGTGCTCTTTGTGCTCACTAAGAGACTGGCTCAAGAAGCAGTGTTTCTTCCCCCACATTCCAGTCCCAAGCATGTCTGTCACAGAGTGTGCTCCTAGGCCCCTTGTCTAGGGATGGGCTGCCCCTCCCATATCTGTGATGCACAGAGAGAAAAACTATAGAACAGCCAAGGATCTTTTTTTCCTTTGAGAACATCTAAAAGATAAGCTTCTTCCAACAGAGATTACAATTGCCTCCCCCATGATATAAAAGTGCTTACAGAAAAGGGCAAATTCATCCACAGGATGCTCAGTCATGGATGTTCATGCACAGAGAAAAGTCTCAACTTGGGGACTCCAGTTGACTGTCCCGAGTTTCCTAGTTGGTTCTACTGGATGTTGTGAATAACTTATTTGATGATATCAACTCTGCCTGTTACCATTTGTTCTTTCATTGGAAGGCTCATCCAAGGGGACAGTCTTCTGTGTCAGGGCTCTATTGGAAACTCCAGCTAACTGATTTAATGGAGCTTTCTCCAGATAGTTTCTGCTTGATGGTCTGAGTCTTTGATTTGATGAGATTTTTATATCTATTATCTATCCATCTTTTATGATTTATTCTTTGACTTTGACTTATTATATCCTCACTAAATTCATTCATTCAAACACAAAAGTATAATTACTATAGATCAATCTCTGGACTGTATAGCACAGGGTCAAATCTTGAGGGACAGACAAAGGGAAAATCCAAAGAATGTGGCATTTAGACCTCAATTAGACATAAAAGTTGAAATGTCCTCTCTATTTAGTAGCAGTGAATAGTGTTCTCAGGACATTTCCAAGTGCTAAAGTATATGAGACATAGGAGGAGGAAAAGAATTACTAATATCATTCTGAGACTACAAGGTACTCAGCAGAAGGAGATTGTGTCTTATGGTGGTCCAAAGATGACAATATTTCTGTTTACCTGTGAAGAGCTTTAATTCCATAGGTCAAGGAGTATTCATGAAATGGCACCATCCTGAGTCCTCTAGACTAATGGCAGAACAGGGGAGGGCAGGATCGGACTCTGAGAAGCAGCTCAGATCTCCGAAGCTGGGAAAGCACATTCTCATTAATCAGAGTGAAATCAGAGCTCAGCAATACAGCAGCTGGCTTGGGATGAGCTGTTTTCCAGGAGTCATTTATTTACTTGATGCTGTGTCACTGATAAAGCGAGCCAACCACGATTCGCTGTGATTAAGCCAAGTTTATTCAGACACATATCACTGCCTCCTGGAACAGCCAAGGCCAGATCCTTCAATCACTGTCAGCAACTGCGAACTATTTGAACAATTCTACCACAGGTCGCTGGTGGTTGTCACTAGAACTTGAAATGCAAGTTGTGCTCATTAAGATAACCGAAGAAAATGAAGGTGGGGTGGTAAAGAGGGGGAAGTAATTGGTATCCTAGAACCATGTCCTCAAAAGGCCCTAACAAGTCAGGGAGATCTTCCTCCATTCGTTCCCAAAGTTCAAATAATTGAAGCAATACATATCCACTTCAGTGTCTCTTATTTCTTGTGGACCAATCATAAAGCAAGCAGGATGCTGAGTGCTGCCTAGGTCCTACTGTCTCTAATATCTACAACCTAAGGCTAGCAACCATGGCATCAGACCACACTTGCTGGGCTCTGCCACTTCAGGGCTCTGTATCCTGAGGTTAATTACATGGAATACAACTTCCACATTTTTTAAAATCATTTTTCTGAATTCATTTGCCAAATATGTTTCTTTCATCTCCATATTCCTCTCTTTAAAAATGAGTATGTTAATCCATACGATTGCTGTAAGGATAAAATGCGATACTGAACACCGAAGAGTTCTAAAAGTAAATCACCAAATAATTGCCCTAAGACCTAAATGAACAACAAATGGGTATTATTCTAACATCCAGCAAATCCACAGCTCATGAAGACATGGCCACACATCAAAGCCTGGCCTCAGTTTCTCCAGCATGAAACCAACTTTCCTTTCTCTCAAAGCATCATCTCAGCCTTCATCCTCAGAGCAAAGTCATTTCCTTCTAAGAGAAAGTGTAAGGAGACACTAAGGTGGTGTTCGTGTAGGTGGTTCTGCCTACAGCATCCATTGTCATTTGGAGAAATCCACAGTTCTGATAGGGTGAGTGCAGGTGAGAATCCCCAACTTGTCAGAGGTTAGACCATTGCAGTCACTCCAGTGTGGTGTTGGGAAGTTTGGGCAAGGCCTGCCCACATTCAGAAAAGGCCTCTCTTAAATCAAAGACTCTAAAAGACACATCAAGAAACAGGAGAGGAGGACTGCTGAGAGTCAAGTATCCCATGTACAGCAACCCATTGTCTTTGAGTATCACACCGCCCATCTTAAGATACATTTGCAACAGCCACCATTCCTCCCACCAAACCAGCACCAACCAGATCTCTACATATACAGGGTATAATTCTTTTGCTCCATTCACCACCAACAAAATTTCAATGTAGCTTTATGACTTAAATTTTCACACAAAAATAATCTTTCTCATCAAAAACTGTAAATATTATAATTAACTTTAAAATAATTTTGTAAAATGAACTACCACTATTCATTTTATTTATTAATCTGTGTGCACACAAACATACAAAAATCATTATCACTTGAATGATTTTACACTGGATGGTAGATTTACTGGTTTTATCTTTGATTTTTTAATATAATCCGTTCTGTGCAACTTGATGAGAAGTTCAAGTGTATTCTATTTATTGCCACTTATAAAAAGTGGGAGCACTCACTTTCAAAGTATAAGATCACGTAACAGAAACACTGATTTGTTTTCATCAATATCACGTGTCCTATTGCTTCATTGAATGATTCGGTCTACATTTGATCCCATATTTATGAAAGTGGTTGCATCATGAATCAGACAGTGTAGAAAAAGAGAAATGGCTCTCAGGATTTGGAGAGGAGTCATGTATTTCACCAGAGAGGATGGACAAGAGCTCATATTCCAAATCCTTTGTTTCTTAAATACAATATTTGAGGATCAGAAATATTATTGAATTATCCAATGTCCAAATCTCCTGGATTTTCTCCAATACTGTGTTTTAATTTTTATTTTCTACCTTTTCATCTCAAGGGTCTCATAGGAAAGTGAAAAAGTGCTACATGTATTTTTTAAAAACATAACTCACCATCTACAAAAGATGTGATATTTGACTATCCTTTGAGCTGGGATACTTCAATAAAAATGACACTGATATTTAATTAATCAACGGTGACAGTGACAGGTTGATTTCAGCCAGTAACAAAGGTCTAAAAAGTCAATATTTGCTCAAGTAGGAAAATGGCAGGATTTCTCCCAGCCACAGATAATTCCTGCAGTGAAAATTCAATTTAATCAAGTGATGCTCATTCTTAGAGAAGCGCCTAGTGCCTGTTCTAATCCTGAAGGTTTCACATACGTCCTAATGTACATAATGGTAAACATTCCTGTATAAAGATTCCCCTTTGCTAGAAAGTCTCTCATGGCTATGAATTGGGTCCAATGGGAAGAGGACCACAGTGCCCTGCTCAGCAACGCCCTATGCTTCGGCTTCCCGGTGGTTGCTAGATTCTTTCAGAGAGAAGTGGTTTCTCATGATTCCAGAACCATTCAGGTCAATTCTTTAAATTCTATTTCCTACCACTAAGAAAGCTGTCTTCCCACTGCAGGAGTCAGTGCTTTTGCTCCCTGGCATGTCTACTCAGCTAGGAGTGGGAACTGTTCCCACTCTGTCTCCCCTGCGAGCCCTTCAAGCCTCAGGCAGCTGCCATGTGCCAGCTGGCAACGGACTCTGAAGTTAAGGGACTCTTCCCCGGCTTTCGCATTTGCCATATTAGCAAGTTTATCCATTCGATTTTTTTTCCAAGGCCTCCTCTCTAAATGAAAAGTAAACTTGCCGTTGTCCTTGGATGAGAACCTCCTTGACCTTCCTTCCAAGAACCTTATGTGAAGCAGATGTTGTGTGGTTACAATGTGAACCCACAGAACCCCATCAGTGTCCTAATCAGTTACGTGAAAACCAGATGTTGACCACGATAACCTGGCCCTTCAAGTGTGGATAAAATCAGCCTTAATCTCTGTCCTATGATAGATGCAAGCCCAAATAATCTGTGCATAGCCCACACCCCAAGTCTCTTCGGAATTCTGGACAGCTTCAATACAACCTCATCTGATCTACAGCTCCTGGTTTTGTTCTGACTTTTAAAAAATAGATTGTGTGTGCATGCACGAGTGCATGCCCACGCATACAAGCAAGGGCATGTGTATGTGAGTTCAGGTGCCCATGGAGGCCAGAAGAGATTATCAGATCCCTGGAGCAGGAGTTATAGGCAGATGAACCATGCAAAACCACCAGGCATGGTATTAAGGTCCTTAGTAAGAGCTGCAAATGTTCTGAACCATTGAACCATCTTTCCAGCCCAAAGGTCCTGGTTTTTTATGTGTTTGCTGTCTCTCTCATCATCAGTTTTTTTCTAAATGTCAAATTCAGTTTTGCTAGAAATTCCTAATCGAGCAAGCAAGCAAACATATCTCCAAAACAGATATGATTATAACTCGAATTTGTGACGTAAGGTGCAGGGGATGATAATCAAATGCAGCAGATCAGTAGGAGCGAGTGTCTGCAGGTGCATCATTTACTTTCTTTGTTTCAGCCTAATGCAATATAAAGGTTTCTCTCATCAACACAAGTCAATGTCTCAGTAAGAGGAAAACACTCTCCAATCTCACTCTCCAACCCACAGTGCGCTCTCTGTGCCTTTCATTTATTGCTCTCCTTAATTTCCATTCAATGTAACGGGAACATAGAAAACCCACCCTGGAACAAAGCTCTGAAACTCTCTGCTACTCAACAATACCCTAAGGACCCCCGAAACATGTATAATGTAGAAATGAATCTTTTAGCCGTGACTGTGGGCTATGTTAAGAATCATTTGAAATCAGGTAATTTTGAAATAAAAGTAGCTCTCCTAACTTAAAATGAAAGCTGACCTTCTCCCAGTGCTACAGAGCTTGGTGGACACATATATCTGCCTTGCTTAATACTCACCCAAGGGCTACCATGTGCAAGACTCTGCCACATTCCAAGGAGCCTTCAGAATAAAAAGAATGCAGGCTGATGGATCAGGAACATCTCAGTGAAGGTAGGGTGGCAGATGGCAAGCAGACGAGTGAGCTAAATAGGTTCCAGAAAGAGTATCCAGAAGTCCCAGACTATATTCATACCTTTGCAAAAACCCTTGCTACACATTGTTTAAAGGAAAAGATACTTGGAAGATTAGAAAATCTATTGCACAAGATGCTGCCAGTGGTTGGTAGGTACTATACGAATGAGTCTCCATGGGTAAAGTCTCGATCTAAAGAAATATCTAGAACAGAAGTACCTTGTGTCTTGTCTTCTCTCTCTCTCTCTCTCTCTCTCTCTCTGTGTGTGTATGCAAGAAGAGAGTGTGTGCATGCTAGAGAGAGTTCTTTTACCTCTATAACTACTGCTATTAATTTCTATCTTATATTTTGTCTAAAAATATAAGAAAAAGGATGAAAAGTTTTTGCTTAACACAAAAAGTTGGAAAACTGATAAGAGTGGAAAGGAAGGGACCTCTCTTTCTCTGCTGTACTTGCAGTGTGATATTTATGTCAAGCCAGCCTGGCTGCTGCAGATTAAGTGCCCAAGAATTAGGTCAGAGATTTGGACAGTGCTTACAATTCTCTAACTTTTAGTGGAAACCCCGAGGAAAGGTTGCCATGGCCAAATATATCTGGACAATGCTGCAACTAGATTCCTGCCTTTTACGTCCAAACTACTCATTAAAAATTCTGAGGTTTCTTGTTACAAAAAATAAATAAAATCATTGTGTTTGTCAGTTAGCTAGCCTTTCCCAGATTAATGTGTCCAGCCCAAAAGATCATTTCATGTTTTCATAACACGTATATCATTCTGGAATCTGTGCTTAACTTCTTCTCTACCATAGGAAGAAGATGAGGCCTAAAAGATGTAAAGCATTAGAAATAAAGTTATCATGATTGGCACTGACAGGAGAAAGCCAAATGTGGAAAGAGGGACTAGAGTGCAATTCTAACAGATACTTTCTTACTAGAAAAAATGCAGATTTTTCTGTGGGGTAGCAGTTATCTATCTGTCTGTCTATCTATCTGTCTGTCTGTCTGTCTGTCTATCTATCTATCTATCTATTTATTTAAAGAAAGAGTCACTAAAATTCTGTGGCTGGCTTGGAACTGGCTACGTAGTCCTGGCTAGCCTCAAGCTCACTGCGACCCTCTTACCTCACTCAGCACCGTGGTTGCTAAGACTCTGAGTATGTACCACCACGCACAAGATGGAGTCAAAAGGAGGAGCAGAGAAATGATTGCTTATTCTGCCAGAATCAAGACCCAAGTTCTAGTCCCCAGGACCCATGTAAAACAAATATGGAGGAGGAGACAGCAGGATCTCTGGGGTTTGCTAGTTGGCTAGTTGAGAAGAAGCAGTGAGCTACACATTGAAGTTCGCAAGAGATACTGTCTCAAAAATAAGATTAAGAATGATTGAGAAAGATACAAGATAGTGACCTCAGAACACACACACACACATACACACACACACACACGCACTTGAAATATATTGGTTGTCATGAAGTTCCTCTTGGTGATGCCTAAAACTTGGGTTTATTGTTTTGTTGCTTTCATCATTTCTCCACACACCTTCCAAGGATTTTTTTTCTAGAAGAGCATCTCATCTTAGTTTCATGAGAGAATAGTTAAGGCTGAGTTCTCTGCATTGCAGGCAAGGCTTCAGGCTAAACTGAAACAAACATTATTTTTTTAAATTCCATTTCTGTCCTAACAATCTTGAAGCTCGTTCGGTCTTCAGCTAGGGACGGCAATGTAGTCTTTATCATCTACTTTACAAGAGCACAGCTGCTTCCTTTTGCTGAAGCAGCTTGAACTTATCTCATTTCCAAAGTTTTGCTTCAGAATTTGACATTTTCCCTTTTTTTTCCAGTTCCTGGTGTAAATAAGGACATGGGCTAAAGGAATGAAAACATAAACCAAGCACAGCCAGCAAAGGAGCACTAAAGTTTGTTCCCATTGTGACCATTGCTAGGACTCCCATTCGTCACCAAGTTCCCAGGAATGTTTGGATGTTTGGTAGGAAGACAACTATAGACACTCTGCAGAAAACAACCAATCTTTAAATGGGTGGAGCTCTGGGGAAGCATGGAAAACTCTGTCAAAAACTAATTGTCTGTTTAACTAGTTGTATTTGTTCTTGGACTTGTGGCCCTGCCTAAAAGAAGAATCATAACAAATTGGGTAGTGTGAATGAAGGCTTTGGGAGCATGACCCACTTACAATGTTCCAGAAACAGATGCTGTATTGTATTAGTCCCTTAAAGAGAAAGAAAACACTCCATTAGACCAGACACTTTTATTTAAATTAACAAATAAATATTGTATTCATCATGCATAACATGTCAATTTTCGATATATATATATATATATATATATGCGTGGAAGAACAGTAAAATTAACCCAATTAAATCTACATTACCTCACATAGTATTTTATGGTGAGAATGTTGAAAGTCTACTCCCACTGATGTTCAAGAATATAGCACACTACGATTTAGTGCAGCCATCATGTGATATAACTGATCTCTTGACCTCTTTTCACCAACCTGTCTGAAGTTTTGCTTCTTTGACCCAGCATCTCTGCAGCCCCACCTAGTTCCTTTGGGAATTACCCTCACTCCCTCTGCTTCTGTGGTAGACCTCACTCATTGCTATCCTTTTTTCCAAATTAAGAATGTGTTCTGGTGAAGTTTGGTGAAATAAGCTCTGAAGAATACGTTTGTACCACGCTCTTTAAGACTCAGGAAATGTCACAGAAGAGGGGCAGTCCGAAAGCAAGATAGGGAGAAGGGCAGCCGAACGCCATCTTCTGGGCATGGCACAGCTGTTAATATAGTGAGCTCACAGTAGCTATATTTACCATCCCTGGGCCTGCAATCACGGATGGGGGCAGAGCTCAGGAGATCCTCCTACTATCTGCTGAACTCTCAGCTACTGATCGGTTCTAGGAGAAGAAGTACATACATTCAATAGCATCATCACTGGTGAGCCCACCAGGCTTCATCATATAGTTCCAAAAACATACTCACACGGATAAGTCCACAGGGTCACAAAACAAAATAAAAATACATGAGTGCTGAAGACAGATTGTATGAAGAAAGGAAGAGCTTGATGAGGGGGGTAAAAGAGTCGGGGTGGGAGTAATCAGACTCTGACATACACATGTATGAGATGGTCAAGGAATAAATTTAAACCTTTTTGAAAAATATGGCTGTCTCCTACATATTAGCAGTGCTGATTTTATAGTTAGTGTCATTCACTAATGTACATAATCGTCAATATTGTATTAGAGAGTACACATGATAATTGTATTTGATGTTTGAATTTGAAACCCAACTCTTAACACTTACAGCTATGTACAGTATTATTTAAACTTTGTGCCTCAGTTTACACATTGGGTTAATTAATGTAACTAACTTCACAGCAGTATGTCAACATTACATCAATAGAATCTGGTACAGAATAAGTGCCATATAATTCTCAGCTCCATTTTTATTGTTATTACTATGTATGTGGAAGAATCAAAGTTTTTATTTATTCTGTCAAGTGAGTGAGCTCTGTTCTGTAATTACTCTTTTGTGAATGTAGAACCTAAAATGAGATTAATATGCTTGAAATCACAGTTTTATACATGCCAGATACATGGTGTTCTTGTACCTGAATCTGACATTTCTGCTCTTATGATTGTTCTAGTCTGTACTGAGGTGAGATGAATGAGCAAGGCAGGATGAGAAGAGTCAAAACAGAGAAAAGGGAAGAAAAAGAGGCTCCACCCCATGGATAAGCAGTTTACTTTGTAAAACTTATCATAATTTTAGGGAGAAGGTGATTTCTGAACCAGGATCTTCTGGGGACAGGGAGTCTTGAAACAAATTGTCTGCATTCGCCAAGTTTATTCCAAGCTTTAGTATTTCCAAAGAGAGAGATATCTGATTAAAATTAAAACCTATTCAAGAAACTCAAAAACAAACAAACAAACAAACAAACAAAAACCCTATTCACTACAATTGAGTGAAACAAGGATAGACCTTGAGGAATGGGAGATGGGAAAATTGAGTGGAACAGATGTGTGCATGGCAAAGGGCAAGCTGCTAGTAACAGGGTGAGTCAGTAAGACTCAAAGGCAGTGGATGAGATGTCATGATCAGCCTTTCTCGCTTTCTTTCCTAGCCCTGTTCTTTTGAATGACATGATAGCAGACCCCACATGGACACCTGTTTATATGCAATCCCTGAGAAAATAACTCAGGAGATTTGAGGTGCAGGGAGGTCTCAGAATCACCCGTGATGAAGAAGAGAAGGTAGAGAGGACAGACTGACCTGTAAAGCAACTGCCGCTGGGATGCCCCGGAGCTAAAATGACCAGTCAGATTTATTTTAGTAAGTAATTTTTTTATTCTTCATTACATTTACATACAAAGTAACTTGTTTCACTGTAGACTATTCATACATTTATGTTATTATACTTTGTGCTTGTACTTCACATACACTGATCTCTTCCTTTCCCACTCCTTCTGGACCTTTACCCCCTCCACGTTGACCCTCCTCCTCTCATATTTCAGACATTCTCATACCCTCTTATTCTTCCCTCCCTTTAGACCTCTTGCTACACCCATAGTTCCTTTTATATGACTTCATGTCATTGACAGATAAATTGTGAATATAAGATGAAACATGCAAAAATGTGTATTTCTGACTCTGCTTATTATGTTTAAAATAATGACCTCTGATATACAATAGATGATTCAGAAGTAAAACCACACAACTTTGGCCCCCTAGATTTGATAGTCTTGGGCAGACCAGATCTTTGAAATCTTGATTAGTTCAGTCGCCTGTGTGAAATGTGGAAGCAGTTGCTTTGCACAGCTGCAGATGTTGCTACAGAGGACAACATTCCCTCCTAGAAGGGGACTGGGAAGAACAACTTCCTATCCCTCACTGCCACGAACTCAGATCTCTCTACCTTTAGTCAAATAACCTACTGCAAACCATCATCGAAAAGGGCAGATTAGAGGGTACTAACTTCCACCTTCTGGTTCCATGGGTGATTCTCACTTGGTGAGAGTTTGGATATGGCTGTACATGGGGAAATTAAGAAATATTTCCCCACAAAGCAAAGCAAGACCTTGAAAAGAAGAATTTCAAATTCTACCACTAAGCCAACAAAACTAATGTAATTTATAAAGTAAATTCCTGCCTCAAGTAAATTTCCTCAGACACCTCAACAACTTGTGCAGGAGGATTTTAGCCTGTGAGCATAGCATGGCTGACCACCTCATCCTTCAAACCAGCGCGTATGTGTTCACATGGAAAGGGACTCAGGGATTCAAATACATCAAAATGAGCTGCACCTCAAGGGCTGGTTCATCCAGCCAGAAATACTGAAGGCATCAGTGTGTCCCTCTTCCACAGAAACTCATGCTGTCTGAAGTCCCTATCTTTCCAGTAGAGTTCAGCTAAATCATTGCTGTGTCTAAAGGAGCTTTGGGAGACTAGTCAGTAAACTGCCAGCTCCATTCATCTTGATCATCAGAACGTTTAGAGAGACTTTATTTTCTGTTCCCATGGCACCCATCCTCTGTGTCACTGTCATCCTTACTCCTCTTACGGTGTCTCTCCTGATAAGGAATATCTAGAGACAATAATAACACAAATCACTTAAACTAGGAACTGAGCCATCAACATGGACTAAAGTCCTTCAAAGAAAGCAAAGTTTTCTTTTTGAGAAGGTAATAGGTCTATCTAATGTACTATGAGACAACCAATCTCACAAGCCCTGAACCCCAAAATTCAATTTTCAAAGATTAATAATAAATACAGAAAAATACAAAGATATTCACTAGAGTATCACCAGTTACAGGGACAAAAATGGAAAAGCTAAATATTATACAAAAATACGAAATAATTAAATATACAATATCCTTTATATAGTTATTAAAATGGTTATGACTATTCTTGAACAACAAAGAAAATGCTTTCATTCAATACTAAACAAAAGTTCAGGTTATATATTTGTTTATACAAAATTAATTCAACTATATTAAAAATGCATAGAAAAAAAGGCTTAAAAGTAAATTTACCAAACTGTTAATAGCATTGTGTCTGAATGATGGAACTGGATAATTTTCTTTCCTCCTTTTTGAATTCAAACTTTACAGTGTAAGTTTACAACGTTTAAGAAGCATAGAAAAGAAATAAATAACTGAATTTGTCAAGACTCATTCCATTATGAAGAATCCCACTTCAATGTAAACTTTTAGACTGGAAGACAGTCTGTTTCACAGAGATGCACTCTTGGTGGAGAGCTGTTTTACATTGATAGATGTGATCGTCTTCTGTGACAGGTACCATCATCAGTCTAGAGACTTGGGCACTAGTGCGCATTCTCACCTGTGTTTCAGTCCTGTTTCCCTTATTGGTATGCCCCCAAGGGAGCTCCTTCCTCCATGAACACAGTCAGTCACATACCCTGTCCCTCTGTGCATGTAACATCTGAAGAGTGCTTAGTATCTGAATCCTCGGGCATTATTTCTGTCAGACTTCATGGGTCATCTTCTTTACTTCTTCTTCCACATAGAAAAGTAGCAACAACCTTTGTCATATAGTAATATGTCCATTTATGTGAAATTTTGATCCAATCTTCAGAGAGGTATTTTAAAGAAAATAAGTAGAAGGAGAAATGTACCATAAAGATAAGCTTTCATTATATTTTCTTTCATTAAAAAGTTTTATAGAAAATAAAAATAGTGTACACATAAGTAAGTAAATGGCTAAAATAGGCTTAACTTCAGTCAATAAGCCAACATTTGAAAATGAAACTTTGATTATAACATTTGATACATCCAGGAACATAATCAGACATTCTTGTTCATTGAAAATAGGAATAGAAATTGAGACTTATCTTCTAAATAACTACAAAGTCATATGTACCAATAGTTGGTAAGATGTTTGTAGTCTTTGGGCCTATTATGGGTCAGTCGAGGATAGAATAGGGATTTAGGAGGCACACCCTACTGAGCTACTGGCTACTGATGGAATCTAGGGGAGAAGCAGTCACTGTCTTCACTTGTGTACCTACAGATGAGTGCACCAGGCTCCAGTGGATAGTTTAAAACTGGGGGTCACACAAACAGCCCTGATTAAACTCAGTGGATCACAAAGCAAAGCAAAAAGATGTGAATATGAGAAGGGATCTGGAGGGAGAAGGAGGGAGATGGCAGAGGTTAAAGGAAAATAGAAGGAGTGTGTGCGTGTGTGTGCGTGTGTGTGTGAGGGAGAGAGAGAGAGAGACCAGAATGTACAAAATTGTCAAAGAAGAAGATTAATAAAAGTGACATGCATGTATAAAAAGATATGTATAGGCTCATATTCACAGTTCCTTAATTAATTCCAAAACAATAATCAAAATTATATTTGTTATTAAAGGCTGTGTGACAAATCTTCTAAAATGTAGCTCTTTAAAAAGGAAAAAAAGGCCAACATTTAGTTCATTTTCAAATCTGGAAGTAGGACAGGGCTGCGCAAAGAAAGTTCACCTGGGCTCCATGTCACACTGGCTGGGCGTGGGAGCAGGGAGACCACCTAAGATGCTCCAGCTATGAGTTTGAGGATTGAGAGCATAGCTGCAGCTGAGAGCCCAGAGCCAGTGTCTCTCCCTGTACTCCTCACTTTGCCTTCTTTATGCTGCCTGCCAGGGCAAAGGGACTGTGCTCCAAGGGTGAGAACATCAGGATACAGGAAGCTTCAGAAGCTGCCATCTTTAAAGATGGCCCAAGTAGTAACAATGGTCCTTTGGCCTAGATTTAAAGGACACATGTCTTTCAAAAAGATACAGAAATGTAAATAGAAGTGTGTATTATAGGAGTTCTTTTGAAGTTTTATACACGTTGAATATAATAACTAAATGTTCAACATTATGTGTGTGTTTAAATAAGTTATGGTGCATATGTTATTGAAGAGTTGGCCCAAGCACATGTGTAAAGATGTTATTTCAGATCCCAAGAAGACACACACACACACACACAGCACAGCACAATAACACATGCCTATCATCGTAGCACTGATAAAGTAGAGACAGGAGAATCACTGAGACTCATTGGATAGTCTAGTCAAGTCAGTGAGATCCAGGTTCAACAAGAGAACCTATCTCAAATATAAGGTGAAAAGCAATTAAAGGTTCCTAGCATTGACCTCTGGCCTCCACAACTTGGAACTTACTTACATGTGTGTGCATCTGGACACACATGTGTACATACAACATGTAGATTTTTAAATGATCTTAACAGACTGAGGAGATGGCTCAGTTGGGAAAGTGCCAATCTTGTAAACATGAAGACTTGAGTTCAATTCCCAGAACACATTGAAAAAAAAAACCCTGAGCATGTCAGTGTGTACTTGCAACTCCAGTGTTGGTGAGGCAAAGATGGGCAGATACATGGGACCTACTAGCTAGCCAGCTTAGCCCCTCTTGGAGAGGTCCAAGCCAATGAGAGATGCCATCTCAGGAAAGAGAAGAATACAAATAATCCTGCAGCACAAGACCCAAGGTGGTCCTCTGGCCTCTGCACACATGCAGACATTCTTGCACATGCATTAAAATTATTTTTATAAAGAGTTTTAAATAAGAAAGATGTTTGCTGTATTGAAATAAATATGGACAAAACAGATATATAGATAAGTATACAGAAAAAAGAAAGAGAGAGAGAAGGATGGATGGATAGATAGGCAGGCAGAGAGTCAGAAGGCAGATAGATAGGTAGATAGATAGATAGATAGATAGATAGATAGATAGATAGAT
>LOEQ01010860.1:33562-48224 GCA_001685075.1 Bramus lutescens | reverse complement strand
GATAGATAGATAGATAGATAGATAGATAGATAGATAGATAGATAGATAGATAGATAGAAACTAATACACAATTATCTAAAACTTTTATTCTGCAATTTATCATTCGTTTTTCTTTTATGGTTTATTTTCTTCTAGCATTTCCCTAGTATCCCATAATGTGATGAATTTCCATTTCATCAGTCTCTAGTGACATGACGAACCTATCTAGGAGTCCTGCCTGTCTCTCTTCCCTGAGCATCCGTAGCTCCTTGCTTCTGTGACAGTTGCAGTACTCAGCACTTTCACCTACATTCTACCGCCTCCCATCTCCTTGACAGCTCAGCTTAGAGTAGCGGTTCTCAACCTCTCTAATGCTATGACCCTTTAATACAGTTCCCCATGTTGTGGTGACCCCAACCATAAAATTATTTTAATGCTGCTTCATAACTGTATTTTTCTGCTCCTATGAATCACAATGCAACTATCTGATATGTAGGATAACTGATATGTGACCCTTGTGAAAGTGTTGTTTGACCTTCAAAGGGGTCACGACACATGGCTTAAGAACCACCAGAATGGAAGCTCATGGCCTTGAGCATGCTAAGCAAGTGCTCAGCCACAAAGCTGTGTCCACAGATTAGTGCTTCTTTTTGCTTTTTATTTTGAGACAACCTCCATAAATTATTCAGAGTGCAACACAGAAACAGGCAGGCCTTGAACTGTAATCCCCCTGACTCAGAGTCTCCATTTGCAGGATGATCAGCTGGTGCCACCAGATTTGGCAAATGCCCTGGCATCTGAGTGGCCTTCCTGATAGGCCCCAAACCTAACCCCACACACGAGTGTATAAGTCTTTTCTGTCTGTTTTCTGTAGATGGTGTCTGCTCATTGTTTGTCTTCCCCTTGACACTGCCACTACCCCAGGGTAGAGATGGCCCTGGCCACCATATTTAAGGAAAGCATCAACTACCCTTTGAGGCCTTTTACAATACTTTCTCCCTTGGCACATCTGCCAAGAAAGGTTGGAAAGGCACAAGCTTTGTTATCAGCCTTCCTTATAGTTAAGAGATTCATTTCATGATATATAAGTCTGCTGCAAGGCTTTCTCTTGGCAATCATATTTTCCTAGCCATTTTCCTTCTCATGTTATTCCTCCAATCATAATAAATATCTGTGTAGTAATAAGGGGAGCAGGCCCTGCTTTTCGTCCGGCCCAGCTCCCGCACNGGCCAAGGCAGTTTCTTTATTAACCAATGAAAAAAACACATAGACAGATGACCCTCCTACATCATATCTGTATGAGTTTGGTCATCTTGCAGCCCTCAGGGAAGAGCCAACAAAATGGGGGGACATTATGACTAATATCACTTTACAATTTTTGTGATAGAAGTTTTCCAGAATACAGCCAAGGCCATTAATTTACATATCATTCATGATTGCTTTTGCAAGACTGCAGCAGAGATGCGTAGTTGAAACAAGCGCCACACAGGAGAGCATATAACACTCACTATCTTTTTCTTTACAGAGGATGTTTTCTGACCCCTGCGTTAAGCTCCTTTTAGATGGACTGCCTTCTCATCTCAGCCAAATGATGTTTTATGAATGACTTTTAATACTTTACTGTTGCGGGAGCAAGGTCTATACCACATAAAACATTTAGTAAATGGCTGTCTGAAGAATGAACCGCTCCGTAACTTGAGACTGGTGATAACCCATCCTATTTAGTTTAGTATCTTGCTGTACCCAGTAGTCCTTATGTGGTAGATGCTTAATAACACGTGCAGAAAGATTTTTGGCAGATATAAAAGAAAGATACTGAAAACATTGAGGGAAGACACAAATGCTAAACTGAGCTTAAGAGGAACAGCTCTGAGAATGCTGGCCTGTGTGAGTGTTCACAGTTCAGCAGAAAACCTAGCAATTGTGTTCTCTTCTTTGGAAGGCATTATTCTCAGACAACTCACATGGCATTTCAGGAGTGAAGGGGCTCTTAACAGCGTGTTAGCTATGATGATTCAGAAGAGCATCTCCTGGGCCTTCTGTTTCGAAGTGATTTGACCAGGACTCTCTGGAAGCTTTCGGGAACATAACGGTTGGGTAAAATTCACAGGATACGGCAGGGCAAGTACCCCAGGTGGGAGGACATTAATGCAAATACAGGCAAAAGGGTAGGAAAAATTACAGCGTGTGTGGAGCAGAAAGGAGTTCATTTCTCACATCGACTTTGGAATATTTTGCTTCTAAATAAAACAAACAAATGTTGAATTCAGGAGAAGATCTTTCCTGTTATAAACAAAATTACTCATGAGCTCACATATCTAGTCTTCTGAAATGATCAGTACTTTTAAGTAACAGAGGATAATATGTGCACAAGACACTGTTTACTTCCATCTAGTGCATATAATGTGCATCCTTAATCTAAAAAATCAAGTCCGAATATCAATGCTTCTGTACTTTGTAATGATTCCTAGAAGGAAAATGTTTTTAAATAAAAGCACACACTTTTTTTTACACTCCTCATTAATTTAGTTAAACATGGAAAACTCAACATGAAAGGGATGGTTTCTATCTATGCCGTAAAACTGCCAGAACCCTAAAAAACTTCTTCATTCTCAAGGAAGAGTGCACACAGAATAAAACACATCTCTAGGAGTGTGTAAGTGGTGCCCTGGGTGGGTAGACAGAGGCAAACAAACCTTCAGAACATTAGACTAATGCCTGTATCAGAGCTCTCGAAAGTTGAAATGAGTGAATCACTGAATGAAACAAGGCAGGACAATCGAGTGGATGAAGGGGCACCACAGGATGAAGAACCAGCATGGGAAACCCACTGGCTGCCTCTCCAGTCTGGAGTCTCACAGCCCTGAATTCCACCCTTGCTTGGTGAGCTGGAGTCTGTCAGGAAGATAAAGACCAGGGACATCTGTCTTCCTGACGCTTGGATAAGGTCACTTAGTGAGGTAATCCTGTCCTTCTCCTAACAAAACAGTGTTATTCTTTCTCATAATGGGATTCCACACACACAACACAAATGATTGTCCATAAAAGGGCTTTCCTAACTACCTCAATTTATGGTGATTCAAAAGAACTCAGGGGATTTCCGAGCCTAAGGATTTTCAGGGAATCAATTTCGTCTAAAGTCTCTGACACCTTGATTGATTGAAAACAAGTTTCCTGGTGGATCCCATCATCGCCTCGCACTTCTTTCTAGGTCCTGGGGCTGCTAAAGGGAGGAAAAGAACACTTCACTAAAGTCAAAATCTGGTTTCTGCCCAAAGTTGAGTCACTAACTCACCTATGGTTCCAGTGAAGTCATTCAACCTTCTTGAGTCTTAATTAGATCATTTGCAAATTGTCAGTTTAGAGCTCTAAAATCCTTCCCATGATGGCAGCCCCTAGAGCATGCAGCTGGTATTGCTCTGGAGTGTAGCTACTCCAATGTCACACTGAGGTCCCACAGAAAGAAGTTCCAGTTGAGTAAAGGACATGGCAGAAAGCCTGAGGACTTGGGCCAGATAGAACTAAGAGGTACCAGAGCTGTCCCGCATAATCACAGTCTGATGGATGTTGGATTCTTTACACAACCTCCTAGAGACTCGTTACATGAAATTACATATGCATTGGGCATATGTAGCATGATGCCTAATAGAAACCAAGTACTCAGTTAGTATGAGTTCTTTATAACTGCTGATTGTATATGAGACGGAAGAGGGCAAGAGAAAATACAGGCTGAAAATTACTAAAGGCTTGACCAAAGATAACCAGGAAGAGAATGAATAGACAGGCATTTTATCAAGAAGAATGCTTTTACATTACAAAGAGGTCACATTTTAAGTACTTTGGTGTTCCCCTTATGATATTTCTAGGTTCAGGTACATTTCCACCAAAATCACAGCCAAAGTTTCTAGCTGCCAGCCTATAGCCAACTTCTCATGCTCTGCTGTTTCCACATAAAAAAAATTGGGATAATGGTAATCGAAATTGCTTCCTGCACCTCCCTAATGAGTGGTTCCCATTAAACCAAGTCCTTAGTCCCAATAAAAGAAGAGGTAATTTCCTAATATTGGTTTTTCGAAGATAACTTGGAAATGACTCAGAGAGGGGAAATGCCTTTTTCTACATAACTCTCTGCTCCCATAATAATGTTCTACCTAATATAAATAAAAAATGAAGAACATAACAGAGCTCATTTTCTTGTATTTCTCGAGCGTCTCTCATCAGGTCACATAAGATTATGGTAAATTGTCAAAAAGACATTTTTCCCTCAATTATCTTTCCTCCTGAAATTCTTCTCCTTTAAGGTACATCCTAGATGTATTTGTTCAACTGAGATTCCCCTGGTCCTAATTAGTAGATCTTTCTTCTACTGCCCACAGCATCACCGACTCACCTACCACACACTACTGTGATTACAACTGGTCTAAAATCAGACTCCTAGGCTGTAAAGGCTTACAAGATGGGGGCCTTTAATGGGTAGTAAGGTCGCTACATTGGAAACCCAAATAGTTTTGCAGTGGTGTTGATCATATAAACAATTCACAAACACTGATGCTTTTACAGTTTCCTTCAGAGTTATAGCTATAGATAGTGAGATCTGTAGGGAAGAAGGGATAAGTAAAAAAATGTGGCTGTTGCTGAAGAATCCCAGCAATTAAGAGGTAACTAAGCAGGAGATGTGGATGGGATCTGAAACTAAAAAAAGCGGTGACACAGAAAGGCTTAAAAAGATACCGACCATGATAGAAGTATTGCTCGGGGAACCTAGAACTCACCACAATCTTGACTTAAGCCAGGTATACATAGTACTTTCTCAAAGAGTCACGATGCATCCACAAAGGGGTAAATGTATCCAACCTCCCTTGTAAGTAAGGAAATTAAGGCTGATTTTATGCCTAACTTGCTTGAATTACTTGATTCCTTTTTTTCTCTCCAATTTTAAGATTTCTTCATATGTTAGGAATTCCAGGCTTTAGTCTTTAATCTATGTTACAAGCATTTTGTGTCTCAGATTTTTTTTCACTAATCAATATAATCAATCTCTGTGGGGATGTGCCTATGATTTTTCCATGAAGTTATTAACTCGACCTGTCACCATAATGGGATCCCTAATGCTGATACAACCATGGAATAAATCTCATCTGGACATGATATAATATTTTCTTAATGCAATGTTGCTTTTAATGTGTCATCATTTTTGCATCAATAATCAGAAATAACATTGGCTTCAGGTTTTCTCTTTTGTCCTGTATCAGGATTAGGGAATGAGATTGGCAGAAATGGCAAATCATTTACTATGAGATTAACACGCATTCTTTTTCTTCTAGCAAGCGAAACGCTTTCATATTGATTGGTGTAATGGTGGCTTAATGACAATCACCATAGTCACATTGTTTTGTTACATTGTATTACATTTGCTAAGGTTTTTGTTCCTTAATTTGCTTATATTATTTTGTCCTAATTGAAATGTTTTGAGGATTTAGGAGAGCTTAGATATTTGTTCTGGGAGTTACTAATGTAATTACAGCATCTTTTAAGTAACTCTCTGGGTGACTAGTTCTCCATTTTTGCCTATGACTATCTGGTATGATTAATCTACTGTACTCTAACCCTCACATACTGACTAAGGCAATAAGCAATAGTCTTATTCTGGTTTCTTCATTCTAAATTTCAGTCACTTTTTTTGTTTTGCTACAAGATAAAATATTGGGCTTCAGTTTTCTACATGATCCCTACTTTTTAAATTTTCTCTACCTATATTTATATATCGAAATTATTCTGGGAGTTGAGCAAAATCTTTTGGTTGAGTCACTGCACAAAGTTTATCCTCTAAAACTGACAAAACCTATCAAATAATAAATGTGCTTTCAGTTTATTTCATTTGTCAAATCTTATGTTAAAACTGTAATTTTTCCCCTGTAACCCAATTAACAGCAAAATAACAGTGCTGTTTCTCCTTCCTGCCAAGTCTCCCAAGGAAAAGATGATTTCAAATCCACAATAAGATCATACTACAAAAAGTAATCCATGGAACTTTGTCATTCGGAGCAACAAGAGCATACAATGTGTCAAAAAAGGCAGGGAGCTTTTCAAAGACCTTTTAATAACATTTCCCACTGGGATCTTTAGACATAATCAGTGTTTAATCCTATCTTTGTTGAGACCTATAACCTTAATAATGATACTCAGAGTTGGCATCATTCCCAGTCAATTGCAGGTCTATTTATTCATTTGATGTCTTAGCATTTAGTTGAGTTATTTAACCAAAACACCGGAGCTAAAGAATGGAATAATTATATAAACACTCAGAGCAGAACAATTCTAAAGCAAGAGCAGTTATCAAAGAGCAAGTGGAAGACCTAATCTACATATGCAAATCCTGAGCTTTAAGCAAGGTGACCTTTTCTATCCATGTTATCATATTCCCCTTTGATTTTTGCATCTTTGCCTACTAGTTCTCTGTAATTAGACACTATAGAATATCTTTCTTAGATGTCAGCACTTGTATATACCTTATAACAATTTCCATTCAGAGATGTTCCCAGGGGGCTAGGAAAACCAGGTAAAGTATGGTTATAGGACACTCTGGATGCTCAAATGGGAAGACATTCATGGGGGTGAGGTATGGAGTCAGGTCTTTTCTTCCCAGATTAAGCACAGAATCTTGGAATTCACTGTCATGTGGAATTTTTACCCTTTAGTTTACCAAGAATGCTTCTAGCATTAACTGTAAAAGAAAAAGTCATTTTCAAAGATCTTCTTGCAGTTCCAGTTCCTCAGCACCAGTAGAAACTTCTAGAAGGAGCAACTTCTCTGACCTTCTTTCCTGGGTACCCTTGTCTATCTTTTCTCCTTCTCCACATGGTTTGCAAGGAAGCTATACATTTCCCATAAGCCCACTCACTTAAGCACTTGACAGTTTGTCTTAATTCCCAAGGAAAGTGCCATTCTGAATCATTGTGATACTAAATCAAGTGCTTCAAATTATGCTTCTCAAAAAGACACTGCTGGCATCAAAGTGAAGGCAAAGAACATTTAATGCAATTGAATGGAACTAGAATAGTCTTTGCAAAACAAAACAAAACTCTTGACCCTGTGAATGACATTGTACAATGTAAGAAACCACAATATCAGGGGTAGATCATGTTTGGATGGAAGATTGCATGGCAACGGAAATATGTTCCAGCTGTATGAATATCTAAAGGCTTACATTGACTCTACATACCCTAGAATAAGGAGAGTAGAGACACATTCTCTTACCTATAGACAAAAATGTGAGATATGTGCATGTAACAGTCTTGATGAGGTGACCAGTGCACAAAGGGAACATACATGACACATTCATAGTGATTCACTCTCATTAATTCTGAAAAAAAAACAAAGTTTCAAATTCCATGACCAAGTTTTCCATGACATGTTAAACAATCTCTCAGTAAAGAAAAAGTTTCTTTTGAGAAAGGGCGGGAAAACAATGTTAGTTTCTTTGGGGTATTAATGCTTCTTTTTCTAAAATTAATGAAATATCTTGGTTGATAGTTATACCTCCATGTGTTCATAGCAAAGCTGCATGTCTTCTCTAATCTAGGTGGGAAGAGGTCAACAAATGGGCCAGGTAAATACACTGGATTCAAAGACAAAAAGGTTCAGTGCAATAAAAAGATGGAGCTAATGCCCCAAAGAATGCATGTGATGTACTGAGACCTGGAGAGGTTATCTTTACACAAACAGTCTGAAGGGGTGCTAGGAAGCATGTGGCTCCCCAGATATTAGCTGCCTAATTCTTTCATAACATGACTCCCATCCCCAGCCTTATGCCTGTAAGAACTGGAAACTTACAAACAGATTCTAGGTCAACGGTCCTCAACCTAGGGGTCACAACCCCTCTGGGAACCTTCTATCTTCAAACACATTTATGTTACAATTTATAACAGTAGCAAAATTATAGCTATGGAGTAACAATGAAAATGGTTTATGGTTGGGGGTTACGACAACATGAGGAACTGTATTAAAGGGTCACAGCATTAGGATGCTTGAGAATCAGTGTTTTAGGTGTTAGGAACATATTAATTATATTTATGTGAAATTTGCATATAAGACAAAAAGCCTATTTATGGAATTTCCCGTGAGGATATTGTATCTATAGAGGTTTGGGATCTGTCATGGGGTGTTCACCGAAGCTATACTGCTACATAACAGTACTGTTAGGGATTATACGGTCTGGCCATTTCTACCCAACATAGACTCTTCCATCTATGGGTGATGCATAACTCTCTGTTAGCTTGGTAAGCATTTCCTCTGAGTCGAAACTTGTTTCTTTCCCCTTCTATCACAAATCTAAGATCTTCCCTGTGTACAGTGAAATCTCTCCCTGCCTTCTGCTGTTCTCACTCTTCTTTAATGGGTATCCCTCCCAATAAATCTCTTGCACATCTAACTCATTTTTGTCATCTTTTTCTACAGTTCCATCATCCCAAGGGAGCTTTCTTTGTAACTAGATATCTTTATGTTTATTGCACTACCTCGTCTTCTTGCCAAAGTATCAGGAGAACTCAATCAGAAATCTATGTGTTCAGTCCAGTAATAAGATGCAGCTGGCTCCTGGAACTCAGGGTCAACAGCAATGAAATGCTTGTGATTTCTTCAAATTAACCATGCATCCTTCCTTTGCCTGGTTCACTCCATTCATACTTTAGTGTCAGGTTATGTATTTCTTCTTCCAAAAGCCTTCTCTCGCCTCATTTCCCACAGAAGCTTGAGTAGCTCTGTTCTATTTCTAAACTTACATAAACAGTTTCCTATACTAATCACACTAAGTGATATAAAACCTACATGACTTCCCACCCTAGTAGAAAATGGTCTTGTGAATAGTGACCGATTTTATAGATTTTACAGGTTTCAGTATTTCCCATACTGAGCTCACTGTTTGATGTCAACTTGCATTACATAAACAACCAAAGTGAAAGTGTTTCTGACTGTGAACTGACGGCAGACCCCTGCCACTGCAAGTGTCCACAATAGATGAAATATAAGAAGCATTCTTTTAGCTGCTGTTTAGTGGTCAAAAACTAAGGGACATTTCAAATGTCAGAAACAAAAGCAGCCTTGAACCAGACATATCTGCTCCATGATGTTGTGGTTCTCCTGGGAGTGCTTGGTGGGATACTGCGGTACCAATCTTAGTAAAATGGGATGGTAATCCAATGACCACACAGAAATTAGAGATGAGGCATTGGGACAACAGCAAGAGATGGGATTGAACTGAGACCCTTAAAGAACTATAATTTTAGCAAATGCTTTTGCTAGAAACTGAAAATTCCCACCATTAAAAGAAATTTATCTCTATTGTACATGGGATACATATAATAAATGTATCTGTAGGGATCTGAATCACAGGTCTGTACTTTCTCTGATTCATAAATCAAGTTTGTGTTGCTCTACAATCTACACACTAACAGGAACTAACCTCAGATCCACAACCTCTCACAATGTTCATTAAAACTACAAGCAGAAACTTTTCTGTATATACCTCATCTTACCCTAAGCTATACAGCTTATCTACAGATGTTGGAGTAAGGGCCGCTTGTGGGTTCCTGGCCGCCCGGCTAGCTTAGACATAAAATAATCACAGAGAAACTATATTAATTAAATCACTTCTTGGTCCATTAGCTCTAGCTTCTTATTGGCTAACTCTTACATTAATTTAACCCACTTCTATTAATCTGTATATGCCTATGTGGCTTACGGGCTAAAGCTCCAGTGTCTGTCTCCCACAGGGCTACATGGTGTCTCCTTGACTCTGCCCTTCTTTCTCCCAGCATTCAATCCAGTCCTCCCTTCCTATCTCTGCTCTGTCCCACCCTGCTCTGCTATAGGCTCAAAGCAATTCTTTATTCATTAACAAATAAAAGCAACACAGAGACAGAAGGACTTCTCACATCATACAAACACACCTAAAATCATAAATTACGCAAGACAAAAATTCAGTGAAGTATAGATGAGAAAACCGAAGTTTAGAAATGCTAAGTCATTGCAACTGCACAGAGCAGAACAAGAGGTAAGTGACCAGTCCCCCAGGTAGACAGTTTAGCCTCTAGGCCCTACGCCCTGGGGCAAAACTACGGGCCTCCTCCCCCACCTGCCTCAGCTGCACTAATTAGCCAGAGAGCAAGACTCCTGTAGGCAGGATGCTCTAATACCCCCCATAGGACCCTATTATCTACAAGCACCACTCTACCCCAAACCCTCCCATCCCTGGAGATATCAGTGGCTCCATAAGATACAGACACCAGCTCCCCAGAGTGAACCAAGAGTGACTCCCTGAGACACAGATAGCAACTGCAACAATCTGCCTAAGAGAGGATACTGACACACAGACACTGACTGCAAGAAAGATATGAGTAGGCACCGATGCAAGAACATATTCAACAACATAAAGAGCAATATGGTGACACCAGAACCTAGTGGTTTTACAAAAGGAAGACTAGAACATCCTATCCCAGAAGAAGCTGAAGAAAATGACCTTAAATATAACTTTATAAAGATGACAGAGACCCTTAAAGAGGAAATGAAAAATTCCCCCAAATAAATGAAAAAAGACAAAAAAATTTGAATGAATCAACAAACCAAAGAAACCCAAGTAAACAAAAAAAATCAAACAGTTGAAGCAAATGATTCAAGCATTTCAAGACTCGAAAAATAAAATGGAGGCAATGAAGAAAACACAAACAGAGGGGATTCTGGAAATGGAAAAGCTGGGTAACCAACAGGAACTACAGATGCAAGCATAACCGACAGAATACAAGAAATGGAAGAAAGATTATCAGGAGTTGAAAATACAATGTAGGAAATAGATTCATCTATGAAAGAAAATGTTAAATCCAACAAAATCTTAACACAAAACATCCAGGAAATCTAGGACACCATGACAAGAACAAACCTAAGAGTAAAAGGGTTAGAAAAAGAACTTCAGCTCAAAGGCAAAGAAAATATATTCAACAAAATCATAAACTAAAACTTTCACAACCTAAAGAAGGATAGGCCTATGAAGGTACAAAAAGCATACAGAATATCAAATAGACTGGACCCAATAAAAGTCCCCTCATCATATAATAATCAAAATACTAAACATGCGGAATAAATAAAGAATATTAGGAGCTGCAAAGGAAATAAAAGCAAGTAACATGCAAAGGTAGACCTATCAGAATTGCAGCCAACATCTCAATGGAAAGTCTGAAAACTAGAAGGTCCTGGACAGATGTGCCATAGATACTAAGAGACCATGGATGTAAACTCAAACTACAATATCCAACCAAGCTTTCAATCACCATAGATGGAGAAAGCATGATATTCCATGGGGAAAAACAGATTTAAATAACATATATCTGTAACATTGAGGGCCTGCTTGTTGGGGTTTCTGTCCCACCCGGTACCCCACAGCCAGCAAGCCCCAAAGAAAAATCACACAGAGATCTCCATAAGTTATAAAACTAATTGGCCCATTAGCTCAGGCTACTTATTAGCTCTTGTGGCTTATATTAACCCATTATTATTATTTATGTTAGCCACATGGCTCGGTTTCTTTCAGCCAGGTAGGTTACATCTTGCTTCTCAGTGGCCTGGGCTAGAATGGGGAAATGGGCTTCCTTCTTACCAGAATACTGTTCTCATCACCCCACCTCTACTTCCTGTCTGGTTGACCTGCTTACACTTCCTGCCTGGCCAATCCGCATTTATTCAAAACATGATTGACAGAATACAGACAATTCTCTCACACCACATATCTATAAATACAGCCTTACAGAAAGTACTAAAAAGACAACTACAAACCAAAGATTTAGCTGTACCCATAAAAAACAAGCAATAGATAATCCCACACCAGCAAATCCCGGAAACACACACACACAATATCAACAACAACAACAAAACAAAAAACAACAGGAACTAACAATAACTGGTCATTAATATCTCATAATATCAATGAACTATATTCACCTAAGAAAATATACAGGTGAGCAGAATGGATATGAAACAGGACCCATCCTTCTGCTGAATACAAGAAACACACTCAACCTCAAAGACAGACACTACCTCAGAGTAAAGGGTTGGGGAAAGATTTTTCAATCAAACAGACCTAAGAAACAAACAGGTGTAGCTATTCTAATATTTAACAAAATAGACTTCAAACTAAAATCAATTAGAAAAGATGGAGAAAGACACTTTATATTCCTCACAGAAAAAAATTCCATCAAGATGAAGTCTCAATTCTGAACAACTATGCTCCAAATACAAGATCACCCACATATGTAAAAGAAACATTATTAAATCTTAAATTGCACATCAAACCCTAAACACTAATAGTAGGAAGCTGCAACACTCCACTCTCACCAATGGACAGGTCTGCCAGAAAGGAACTTAACAGAGAAATAAGAGAACTAACAGATGTCATGACTCAAATGGACTTAACAAACATATATATAACATTTCACCCAAACACAAAAGAATATACCTTCTTTTCAGCACCTCATGGAACCTTCTCAAACATTGACACATACTCGACAACAAAGCAAACCTCAACAGATACAAAAAAAATGAAATAATCCTCTGTATCTTATTGAATCACCATGGTTTAAAGTTAGAATTCAACAACACTAATTTCAGAAAGCCTATAAACTCATGGAAGCTAAACAATGCTCAACTCAATCATCCCTGGGTCAAGGAAGAAATAAAGAAAGAAATTTAAAACTTCCTAGAATTCAATGAAAATGAAGGCACGACATGCACAAACATAGGGGACAAAATGAAAGCAGCACTAGGAGAAAAGTTCATAGTACTAAGTGCTTACATAAAGAAAGTAGAGACATTGTGGAAATCCAAAGAATCATTAGGTGATATGTCAAAAACCTGTGGTCCACAAAATTGAATAATCTAAAAGAAATGGACAATTTCCTGGATTAGTATCACATATCAAAATTAAATCAAGACCAGATAAACATTTTAAATGTACCTATAATCCCTAAGGAAATAGAAGGAGCCATCAAAAGTCCCCCAACAAAAGAAAGTTCAGAGTCGGATGGCTTTAGTGCAGAATTCTACCAGAACTTCAAAGAACTAATACCTATACTCCTCAAATTATTCCACATAATAGAAACAGAAAGATAATTGTCAAATTCTTTTTACATGGCTACAGTTACCCTGCTACACAAGCCACACAAAGATTCAACTAAGAGAATTACAGACCAATCTTCCTCATGGACACTGATATAAAAATATTCAATAAAGAATAGGCAAACAAAATCCAAGAACACATCAAAATTTCATCTACCATGATCAAGTTGGCTTCATCCCAGAGATATGGGGATGATTCAAAATATGAAAATTTGTCAATATAATTCACTATATAAACAAACTAATGAAAAAATGATCATCTCATTAAATGCTGAAAAAGCCTTTGACAAAATCCAATACCCCTTCATGATAAAGGTCTTGGAGAGATCAGGAATATGTAAAATGTATCTAAACATAATAAAAGCAATATACAGCAAACAGACAGCCAACTGTAGCACAAATAATAAAAACCTAGAGACAGATAATGGGGTTCAGCCCAAAAACCAGAAAATCAAAGCATACAAGCCACTAGAGGAGTCTTACCTCTACAACAGCTAGGTAAATGCAGACTAAGTGAACTAACCAGGCAAAACCTCTCTCTCCTTCCATTTTATATTCTCTCTAGTACTGGGATTAAAGGCATGACTTCCTAGTTCTGGGATTAGTGGTGTGAGCCACCACAACCTGGATTTGTTTCAGCATTGACCTTGCGTAGTCCAGGGTGGCCTTGAACTCAGAAATCCATCTGCCTCCATCTCTTCCACTGCCTGAACTTGAGTGGCTTAGCTTTGCCCTTCTGACATCCAGGCAAGCTTTATTTTAAAAACATAAATAAAATATCATTATATTTCTCCTGTTTCCTAAAATTAAAATGGTTATAACTAATATAAAAACTGTATACAGTAAGTACAATAACTATATATAATATATACAACAATAAGTATATCAACAATGTCTAGTCTATTTGCATTTAATAAATTCAGAGAAAATACTCCATCCATATCTAGCCAATCTTGGTGAGTCCAAAGTTTTGAACCTAATTTACTTTTTTATCATAATTTGCTTTCTGTATCTGGTAAACAAAGAAAACAAGAACTATCTAGTCTTCAACTCTCTCAGAGACCCAAGAAGGAAATAATATTAACTGGGTAAGGAAGAAGTGCTAGCAAGCAACTTCCAAAAAATGTGAGAAATGACAGAAACAGCTTGCTGCTTGGACAGTCACCCAAAGTTTCTCTGTAAAAATGAGGCATCTGTTTTTGGCCTAAGGCCTACCCTTATCTGACAAATTTTCTCTGAAGCAGGATATTCAGAAGGGCTGTCTCTCTATGTCTTGAAAATGTTCAGCAGTCAATTTCTTTTGTGTCCTGTTTGTTCAATTAGAACAGCATACTGTCAGCAGTTAATGCAAAGGCATTTTTCTTACCCAGTGGCTTACTTTTGCCACAAAGAAAGTAAACTCTGTGTGGAGTTTCTTCAGTACCCATCATCTTCTCTGAAGCAGATTGGTGCTGCCAGGATTAGACAAGTCTCGAAGAAGAAGAAGAAGAAGAAGAAGAAGAAGAAGAAGAAGAAGAAGAAG
>LOEQ01010859.1:8058-34016 GCA_001685075.1 Bramus lutescens | reverse complement strand
GAAAATGGGAGGAGGTGGAAATTTTTAATAATAATAAAGAAAATGAAAAAAAGAGATATCGGAAATGCTTCAGACACCTTACATGTCTTAACTTACTAAAACCTTAACATCAAAATGTTATTGACTTCATGAGCCACAGAGAGGTAAGTGTCCAATCCAATGACTCAGAGTCTAGAATTAATACTATTGGATTCAAAGGGAGAAACTAGCTCCAAAACTTATGCTTTAAACACAATGTTAACTGAAGTAAGGTTGAAGAAAATTCTATATTGAAGGGGCCAAAGATATTACTTCTAGTTTGGGTTGGTATAACAGGCCTTGTGTGGCCTTCAGTTAATTACAGAAGCTGAAAAGCTATGTTGCCTTAAGAGCATGATGAGGCAGCTAGTCCCTACAGTTCCCATGGCACTGGGCACTGGACCTAGTGCCAAGTAGGCACATGATGGCTTCATAACATGATCTCTAGGTGTAGTGTCTGTGTGTCCACATTGGTCTGCATGTACATTGCAGTATTTCCCTTGACACTAACTATGAACCTCAAAAAATCCTCCATAAAGCTTAAAAGCACATAGGCATGATTGCTCAAACCATCCTCTTCAGTGAAACCTTTGGAAAAAACTACAGAACTATAGTTACACCATTCATTATTCTGCCTACTGGTATAGTGTTAACTATAAAGACCTGGTTTATATTTGTTACTATGTCCTAGGTCTTTAATGTTCACTTATTTTCTTCTTTCTGTTTTATACTTCTTTGGGTCAAAGCCATAATAATAAACTTTATTTCAAATTTTGTGCCTAATATACTTTTCATCATAGAAATCCAGCTAACTGTAAGCAATAGAGGTAAAAAGATGATCCCAAAGGAAGGGAACAGCAAAGACAATTCATACACTCTTCAAATGTATTGAAATGAGTAAGCATTTAGTTTTTTGCAATCAATAAGATTTTTTTTTTGTTGGAGACCTTCCAACATCTTTGCCTTTTAGGAGGTATGTACAAAAGGCTGTGAAAACAATATTTGGTGTTTGGTTTTATTTATCTAAACATCTGTGGACTTAGAGTCAGTTCCATTTGTGAGTCTCAGATATGTTGCTTTTGGTCCAATGATAAAAGTTAAATTCTTGAAGCCTTAAGTTATTTTTAAGTAGTTTTGTGAGTATTATAGAATGCATTATTTAATATAGAAATGCTTAGTGGGATGTCATTGCATAAAGAGAATTCAGTAAATGGTATGTGCCGGTAACTAATCTTATTGCATTTGGTTATGGAAGAAACACTAAGCGATAAATGTAATAATGTGGTTGGAGCCTAGGAAACCTTCATGAAGGAAGAGCAGGAAGTATTTCTTCAAAAGATATCATGTGATCAAGGCTTGTTGAAGGACATAATGGCATCTCCTGTGAAGCCATGCAGGAGCTGACTCATTGATGAGGAGTCCAGCAGAAGCTAGCGCTGAGCCTTCCAGTATTAGTGGTGTCATTCCATGCCACTGGGACATGCCAGACAAGACTAGCCCTTGGATGAGCCTAAGTGCTGGCCAATTGAGTGGTTCTTACAGAGGATGGAGGGAATGATGAAAATGGTATTTGGGGAAGATTGTACCTAATGGGCTTTGGACAGACTGCAAGAGGAAGGGCTTTTTGTGGATCTTTGTGTGGTGTACAGAAACGGTTTAGATGGATATCTTGTCAAACAACCTCAGAAGCCTTAGAAACACAAGGTGAGGTGACTAGGAACTTGATAAACTCTAAGGATGGCTTAGAATACAAAACAGTGAAAACACCAGAGAACTCACTGAGTTACATTTTAAAAATAAAATCTTAGGCATTTTAAAATTTAAAAACGATTATTATGGGCTGTGGAGATGGCACAGTTTGTAAAGTGCTTGATGTGTGACGATATAGACCTGAGGGGATCCTTGGCACCCACAAAAACTCCTAGTGCTCTGAAACTGACCTGTAATCCCGCTGCAGGGTCAAGGAGACAGGCTGAGCCCCAGAGCTGACTGGCCAGCAAGCTTAGCAGGATTGGCAAGTGCCAAGTTCAGTGAGCAACTGTTCCAAAAAGTAATGTGGAATGTGACAGAGGATGGCGTCCACATTTTCCTCCAGTGTACCCAGACATAGACACACACACACACACACACACACAGATGTGTGTATGCATGTATGCATGAACAACTGTGCACATGCACATACATATACATACACAACACATATACCCATGTACATACAATGCACACCCCTGGATGTATGTGCATATGCACATAGACATGTGCACATGAACATGCATGTGCATAAACACATGGACACATGTGTATGTACATACATGCCACAGTACTTACACAAACACACATGCACAGTGATGATTCCAAAATATTGTTGTGACTAGAATAAATATTCTAGAGCAACACTCTTTCATAGTTCTTGTCAGATATGATGGGAATATAAAAGTTTAACTAAGCTGAGAATTTAGGGTTTAATAAAAATAATGAGGTCTTCTTAATCTTATGACATCTTAAACCACATTGTTTAAATTGAGTTTTATCACAACTATCTCTCTGTTAGGTAAATTACTTTCTGATGTGCCGGGTTGGAGGCAGGCCTCTCACATTAACCAGATGAAGTAACCTCAGTTTGCTTTTAAAATTGTCGATTTTATTATCTCATCATTCTCTCCTTACCACGTTTGTAAAATGCTGCTTTCTCAGTGGATGAGTAGTGCTCATTTGGGGGAAGTGCAGCATCTCATCCTGAAAAGCCAATAACGGTAGCATCAGATTCTATTTTTGCACAGAATGTCTAGTAATTTCTAAAGAAACGCATTTGTATTCTTCTGATAGTGAAAAGTGGCAGAATGAAATGGTTGTGGGCAAAATAATCCAATTACAATCATAAAACCTAAACAATGTAAAATATTGCTGCCCCTTGTTTTTACTTTATCAAAATCTTCCTACTCATTATACTTTATGGATATATATTATATCCTCTACATTTTACTCTGTACTATAGCCTTGAAGATAGAACCTTAGGGGCTGGGGAGATGGCTCAGTGTATAATGCACTTGCACCACATGTGTGAGGACTGGACTTTATACTCAAAGAATTCACACAAAAGTCAACATGGCAAAACACATATACATTCCCAGCACACATACATTGTAATGGGAGGCAAAGACAGAATAACATCAGAAACTCATAGGCCAGCTTGTCTGGCCTGTACCTTATAAGCAAACTAGTTCATAAATATTAAACATTATTTCATGAAGTGTATATCTGATGGTATAAGTAAGCCGAAGGTTTAGAATTTTAATATGCACTTGCAAAAATATTAGGATACATATTTCAGTGATACAACCCTGATATGACAAGGTAATAAATTACTGGAAAGCATTATGCTAACAGATTTTGATAGTTGGGTAAATAATTTTTGAAAATCTGTTCTTTTGGCTTTGTAGCCTCCTTTGTGTAGAAAAGGATTGTAACAGGAAGAGCGTGAGCCCTTGATTGCAAAGTTCACAGCTTTTCCTAGGGTGGGTCCTAGTGACAATCTTTGTGGATTTTGTGTGTCATTACTGATTACTCTCTTTCAATTAGCTGCTCTCTGGCAGGATCATTGAGAGACTTCACAGCACTATTCCTTTCCTTAGGGTGCTTGCACTGATATTTTAGTCTTAAGGACTTGAAGAACAGCCTGTGATAGGTGGCAATGACTTCCAGAATAATTCCTTCTTTTCTGGATCTCTAAACACAGCTTCATAATGTTAAAAAAAGTAGTTGTTCCAGTGGAGCCTGGATCACATCTCTTACACCAGAGAGTGTTTATTTACCAGGGTCTGAATACGCACATCTTTACAGCTTTCTGCTGTCATAATGAATCACAGGCTATAAGTTGTCCTTTGTTGGTTTGAGTAAAAATCAAATGAAAGCCAGCAGGAGATCTCAGAGTGCACCGTTCACGAGTGTAAAAACACTGGACTGATGACAGATCATACTGTTTTTATTAAAGCCGAGAGCACTGACTTCGCTTTGCTTTTTGACCCTGGTACTCGACTGTCAAGGTGATTTTATTTCTACAAATTTTCCTTCTGCTGGCCTCATCAACGATTCACCATAAAACATTAGACAAATTCTCATCATCTGTATATGATTAGACTGGGTTTGGTTGTGCTGTTCACCACAGCTAGAGAGATGCGTTCAGCTTTGTCTGGGGAGAAATCAAGTGGCCGAGTTCTTTCCTTGTTTTTATATCAGCGGATAAAATGATACAGATCCACTATAAAGCCTCCCGATGTGCCACATGATAACACTTGGGAAAATCTTAGTTCATCTTCGTGTCGTTTTCGAAAGAGAAGAAATCCTCTCTTTACTACACAAGAACCTTCTGTGTGAGCAAAGAATATAGGATTATCTGGTCTCAAATACACACATGTAAGGAGGTCTCACTTTTCACTATGAGAACATTAGTGACACTGCTTAGAAAAAACCTGAAAATGGCATGTAAGGGAGGTGATATTACAGAATTCAGAAGCTATGTGTAGCCAGCCATCTTTAAGGATTCCAGCAGATCTTCTTTTGACACTACTCCCTCCTCGTAGTTTTAAGTTGGTGTTTATGGTCTCACTTCTATGGTTTGGTGCTTCTGCGTGTCCTGAGACAATAGTGTATGGGATGAAAGCTTTGTGCATACTTTCAGGGGTTATGCTTTCTGTAAGAATATACATTGATGATAAAACAGATAATGAACAGTAATGGAGTGTCTACTTTCCCAAGTACTTTACATGCCTCATTGTTTCCATCCCCTGGGATCTTGAGCTAGAGTAGTAGAGATGATGGCAGAAATACGAGTTTCAGGATTAAGTAGCTTCTTCAAAGTGTCAGGATTAAATAGTCAGATTGAGAAAGGAAGATATCTGGGAAGCAAAGCCTGTGTTCTTCCTATTGTGTTGCCTGACTGAAAGGCAATAGGTAAAACAAATGAAAGGAAAAGGTTCCAACTCCATGCATTCTACCCAACTCCATTCTTCCAGTACAGTAGTATGCAGACAACCACTTGGGTCATCACACAATGCTCTTCCTAGAGTCCTCAGCGGCCGTACCTAGGCTAATAATTACCTGGAAAAATCTTATGATTGCAATGAGAGAGCCCAGAAGCCCCAGCTTACCATTTCATCTTCTTGCAAGTATCTTTTTTGAAATGTCCTACACACAACATAGGAATGTCCCAACATGGCTTTTGGTGATGATGATGATGATGATGATGATGATGACAATGAACAAAAGCCTTCCCTCACTCCTGATTCTCATGTGGAGAAACTTTTTCCTCAACATGTTATTAGTCCCTTCTCTCCTGTGTTCGTGCCCTCTTTGGAAGGACAGAGTGATCTTATGACCAATATCTTCAGGAAGAATGACTGGAAAGATGCCAGATCCGCTCTGCTTTTCTTCACTTGGGACATCCCTGCTGAATTTGATAGTTTGCTGTACCAGGCCTGGTTTGCTGCCAAACTCTGGAATTCTGTTAGCTGGCACATACGGCTCTTGAACTGAGTTGTATTCTTCCATTTAGCATTCAGTAGTGAAGTTCAAATTGGGCTTCTGTTTATTATTATTATTATTATTATTATTATTATTATTGTTATTACTATTATTATCTTTGAGACAGGGTCTTATTACGTAGTCCAGATTCACTATTCAGCTCAAGTTATTCCCTATCTCCTGAGCATCCTCCTTCTGCCTCAGTCTCTGGATTGGTGGTACTCTAGGAATGTGCTCCCATGCCTATGATCCAAGACTCTTCCTTTTGCTTCCGTGTTTAGTCTTCAGTTTACTTCTCACCTTGTTTAGAAGCTGGATGGGTGAGGGGTGCCATGCCACTGATTGGTTGCTGTCTTTGAGAATCCAAGAATGCTGTTCCTTTCAGTGCCATTCCTCTCTAAGTTCCTCCCCACCTTCTTCATTAGTCTACCCAATCCATTTAACACACAGAACACTCTCATGTGCCCTTTGCTCTTTGCTTTCATGACACATGTGGGTGGAATCCTCCTTTCCTCTAACCATCCCCACTACTTTGAGATTGCCTCTTTAAATAATACTTATCTCAGTGCTCATCATTTACTTATTCTCTTTATCGGTTTGAAGCCTTTGAAGCCTTATCCTTACACTTGGGGTCACAGCAGTGAACAATTGAGATTTTTTTTTTAATCTTTCCACAGTTGTTGGTCTAGCAGAACAGGCACGGATTGAGAAGTAACGACAGTGGCTTGAGTGACCATTGAGCACAGGGTGCCGCAAGGAGGAAGGTGCATTGCAGGGTCTGTAATCCAACCTGAGTAAGGTCACAGTGAATTCCAGATCTCCATGAGAATTTAAGAGCCTCACAACCTGGGTACGGTCACAGTGAATTCCAGGTCTCCATGAGAATTTAAGAGCCTCACAACCTGGGTATGGTCACAGTGAATTCCAGGTCTCCATGAGAATTTAAGAGCCTCACAACCTGGGTATGGTCACAGTGAATTCCAGGTCTCCATGAGAATTTAAGAGCCTCACAAGGAGCAACTTGTCGGGTAGTACTTGGAAAATGAAGTAAAGCTGAATAGTAGACAGGAGGTAGTGTGAAGAGGGAGCACCTCAAAAAATAGAAGAAAATTAGAGGGGAACAAGAGCAGAATACACCATAGCTGTTAGAATTAGACAGTCTAAGAGAGGGCAGACTATCACACAAAACATCAGACAATGGTAGGAAAGGGTTGTTTTACTAAGATGAATTTTCTTGATAATACTAACAAGGATTATTATTTGTATACAATTTTAGTCTGGCAGGTACTGTGTCAACAGCATACACATTAATTTAATCTTTCCAATAAGTTTATTGTAGTACTAGTATCTCAGGTTTAGAGATAACGAAACAGGATTCAGGTGGAGAAAGTAACTTGGCAAAGATCATAAAACTAATAAGTTGGCAGAGCTGAAAATCTGGGAGTCACCTCGCTCCAAAGTCCTCGCCAGTGATGATTACTACCATCCTGCTGCCAAATGTCACCTCTAATGGCTTTACTGTGTGGTCAGCGTTCTAAGAGCGGATCTTATCTTATTTAATCCTTAGAACAAACTTATACGGCTGGAAGTGCTTTGCTATTGGCATTTTTCCTCTTCCTTTTGTAGAAAACGAGGCTTAGACCCAAGGAGGGCTAAGTAGCATGACGACAGTGGCCTTTGCTAGAGCTTTCTTAAGGCAAAAATTACAGCTATAATAAAGATTGCTTTTTGTCTTTATACTAGTGATCTTAGAGGAAGAAACAGTGGGGGGAAATACAGCATTTCAGAATAACCAGGGAAGTAGACACCCTGGGAAGGAGTTTTAACAGTTGGCGTGTGTTCCCATTTGGGTGTTTCTTGGAGAAGGCATGTTTTTTTGAAAGACAATGGGATATGGTTAGTCTTAGTCAATAGTTTTGTCTCAGAATGGCAAAGAACATATCACGGTCTTTGCGGAAGTAAGGGCGGTTTTGAAGAACTTGGGACATGGCTGAGAGTAAGGAAGGAGGCCTGAGAAGCAGGAGTAGGAGGTGGCATTTCACTCAGAATGCAAGGGATATATTCGCTTCCCAGAAAAAGGAGTCTCATGAATGGAGGACAATTACTTCCAAAGTTACAGATTTCTTTCCCCAGTAACAAACACACCATCTTTAGGTAAAAGAACACATAGAATGAGGCCTTGAGAAAACTGGTAAAGTAGGAACTAAATTTGATACTTGCTTGGGTAGAATTTTGAGGTTTCCCAGATTTCTAAAGAATTATAAAGATGGTTTAGTGGAATTTTTCCTTGTGAAAGAAATTTTGGAATTCCTGCTATGATGTCTATAATGGTGAAAATGTAGCAGAAATACAGTTTAGAGGGTTAATCTTGTAGGAGTGACATGGCTTCGGTTTGCCTTGAGTTATCAAGAAGGACTCCTTATCAACCTTTCAACCTATTTGTTCTCACTCTATCTTCTAGGTCTCAGGTTTCTAGCATCCTCAGAACAGCCTTGGAGCATGGGATGTTTTGGACACTGTCTGAGCAACAGCAAATACCACCACCACCACCATCACCGCCATCAGTACCAGCACCACCAGCAGCACTACCACCACCACTACTACCAGCAGCAGCAGCATCACCAACCCTCACAACCACCAGCAGCATCATCACCACCACCACCATCACCACCACTGCTACCACCACCAGCAGCAACAACAACAGCAGCATCACCAACCCTCACAACCACCAGCAGCACCATCACCACCACCACCACCACCATCACCACCACCACCGCTACCACCACCAGCAGCAGCAACAGCAGCATCACCAGCCCCCACAACCACCAGTAGCACCATCACCATCACCACCACCACCATCACCACCACCACCAGCACAACCACCGCCGGCGTCAGCAGCAACCCAGATTGCTTTGCAGCCACGCAGATGACTGTGCTGAGACAGTCAGTCTTGTCCTGTTTGGCCCAAGCAGGGCTCTTATTGAAGTTTTCATCTTGAAGTCTTACATCTGGCTTTTTCTCATGGACGCTATGTTTTCATTTTCTTAAAAATGAGAGACCAGTTATTGAAGTGAAGGTAGATCAAGAAAACATACTTATTGTTACTTTTTTTTCAGAACTCCACAACTTCTAGGTTGTTTACTTTTTGCAATTTTTCCTTTTCTGGGATTCAGGTAGATCAAAATTGAAAAAGAGAAAAGAATATTTACTTTTTACAATTTATACCACTAAGGTGAATAACTTCATTCAAACAATTATTTTATTAATTACCATATTATTGATTTGGAACTTGTAGAAGTAGTGAACATATTACTGTATCAAAACAAATGGTCTTGACTTAGATTTTTCAATGCAAACACTGGCAATTAAAATAGCAGAAGAAACAGCTAAGACCCAGTAAATAAATGCTGATGTAGGCATGAGGACCTTGTTTTAGCCCTAGCGCTGTCGTGAAAGAGAAAGTGAGTGTGGCAGCCTGCATTTGTACCCTCTGGTGGTGGGTGGGGGACCCACGGAAGTTCACTGCTCAGCCAACCTAGTGGGACAGAGAGCTCCAGCTTAAGAGAGAGATCCTGTCTCAAAAACTCAGTTAGCACGGAACAGACACAGGCCTTTGACCTGACCGTAACCTCGGGTTTCCACCTGCACTCCCGCGTGCTAGCCCATCTATAACACTCATATGCCTGCGCCCCCAACACACACACAAAGAGCAAAGGACAATAATCCCCGGAATAGAAATGATGAGAATGGGAGTCAATGGAATACAACGGGCATAAAAATTCTGGGATGGAGAATCTGTTCTGTAACTCAGCTGGGGCTGGAGGCATCCGTGAGAAGGGTGCGACCAAAGAACCGGCCCAATGTAGGAAGTCGTTGGTGGTTACAGATGGAGAGGCTGCATACTGAGACTCGAGCGTGGAGGAGAGAAAACAGAGGCTGTGGAAAGTGCTTCAAGAAGTTTGACTCTCAGGAAAGAGAAAGATAACGTGGTTCTGTAGAAATCAGAACATTGTGTGTGTGGGAAATCTGAGGCTGTTTCAGCATCAATGAGAAAAAAATCCGTTACCAATGTAGGTGTTAGATCAACTGATGAAACAGGGGTTTTCTAACATAGATGGGGGAGTGTGGGGTACCAGAGAGAGGCAGGAGAGTGTGGGGTGTCAGAGAGAGGCAGGAAAGAAAAAAATAACAACCTAATTTTTACTATTTATCAGCTTCATGAATTGTTGCTGTTTTTGCTTACCTATCTTTCTGGATTGACACTAATAATTATATAAAATTCTAGTTTAACATCTCCTTCTTATCCTAAGAATTAAATAAGACCATGAATACAATATTTATAAAATACCACACTCGTAACAGAACATGGAAACAAACATTGTGAAATTACGGTACTATGTTTTTATCAAATAAGAGCCATCTAATAAGGTATGGAAGACAGTACTTTGAACTCAAGCAGCCTTTTGACCGTACCGAGATGGCCTGAGACAGCAGTTAAAAGCTTAGATTACCTTTAGGCTGTGTGGGTCTGACTTCTTTGTCTCCCAATAGCTGTTGCTATGATTCTGTATAATTCTCCTAGCATCATTCTGCCTTAGTCAGCGCATATGTAAAATCGGATGGCAATAGCACTTTGTCATGGTCTTCATGGAAGGGCAAACGAGCTCACATTAGACACTAGCATTCAGCTGGTTGGATGTAAGTACAAGAATGCTACAGAAATTATATCTGAAAAACCTTGTAAGCTGGAGTTGCTCACCCCTCTAAACCCAGCTCTTAGAAGGCTGAGCTAGGGGGATGGCTGCTAGTTTAAGGTGAGCCCAATAATTTCTAGATCAGCCTGGGCTATGGAATGAGATAGTCTTAAAAATGAAAACAAATACCAAATCAAACCAAGCAATTAAAAAAATAAAGAAACCCAAACAAACCAAATCATACTGAACAAAATAAAACAAAAACCAAGGACTGCTATATTTCTGTATTCATTCTTGAAAATAACAAAAATATCAAGCCCCGCAGACATTCCTATATGGTAATTCTAGCAAATCACTGTGTAATAGCAGCTGGCATAGGACAGGCTAAGAGCATTAACTTATCTGATGCCCTGGTGACAGGGGGGAACTCTAGTCACTACCAGTCTTGAATTTTGAGTGTTGTAAATTTGGAAATTAGCAAGTGCTTTAGTCTATCAAAAGCACATCCAATGTAGTTCAAATTCTTTGAGTTCCAGGCCAGTCTGGCCTATGAGTGTCAGGACAGCCAGGGCTACACAGAGAAACCCTGAATTGAAAAAGAAAACAAAACAAAAAAAGAAATAAAAAAGAAATCTTGGAAACAATCCATCAGCATTACCTTAGATTAATTGATTTTTCACATGCAAATTAAGAAACTTGGAAAATTATACATCATTATGATCTATCTAAAATAACACAAATATATCTCTGGCCCCATCATTTCTAAAATAGAATTACCTAGAAGGTATGAGTTGTTACTCAGGAGCCCACTGTCTTCAGGCTGATTTATCAGCACCCACAGTGAGCAACGGCCAGGACCCACTTCACAGAATTTCGTGGACAGCCTCTATTGGACACTATCCTATTGTTGTTGGACATTTCTTATAGCCCTATTTCCCCTTCCCGACTCTCCCCCGAATCCCTTTCCTTCTCTTCCTCTCTCTCCTTCTTCTCTTCCATCCATTTATTTCTTACTTCTTCTGTTTGGGGCATTTCTATTTGAGAACGATGACTCTGTGAGTGCTGTTTCATTTTCTCTAATCACAAAATCACTATTGGAATATGTCTCACGTCATTATGAGTTTTGACCCAAATTCAAATTCTCAATTCTATGTTTTAAAAATTCCTATAAATTGCTAATAAAAATACTTTACATCATTTTTACATACCTTCACAAAACAGTGAAGATATACATGTTGTGAACTTGACACACACCTAGGCATACTTGAAAAGAGAAATTACGGTTGAGGAATTCCCTTCATCCCATTGGCCCATGGACCTGTCTGTGGGGTACTGCTTTTGATTGTTGATTGATGTAAGACAGATCAAGTCTCTGCAGGAGGAGATGTCATCCCTTGGCAGGTGGGCCTGGGCTGTACAAGAAAGATGGCAGAGCAAGCCAGGGAAAGTAAATTGGCCAAGCACCTTCCCTCTGTGGCCTCTGCCTCCAGGTTTCCGCCTCAGCTTCCTTCAATGATGAACTGTAACCTGTAAGCTAAATACACCCTGTCCTCCCCAGATTGTTTCTGGCCAAAGTGTGCTGTCACAGCAAGAGAAACTGAAGAGAAACAAGGGCCTCCTTGCACTTTCTATATCGTGTTATGTCTGTTTTAACTCCACAAGTAAACACAAAAGAATGAATTCATTTCCAGAAGAGTAAATGTATGAACTGTGCTATTGGTTGTGAAAGTTGTAAGGATGTTTGTCCATTAAATACTTAGGTTTATTATTTCCAGTAGGCGTTTACCATATCCAACAATAAAATCTTCTCTTTATTGTTCTATTTTCCTTAACAACCTTTTCTGAGCACCTACTGCCTGCCAGATCTGAAGTAATAACCAGTTGACTAGAACCATGGCAACTCTCCCAGTTTATATATCGACTATTAAGTGCTTTGTAGCTTGTAACCACAAGGTGAGCATCTTAACAATGACCCTTTCTGCTCTCTTGTCATGAGTTTGAGTGTGGAATAGTAGGTCTCTCAATTTGGGCTCTTTACAGGATAAATTATAGTTTAGCGAAGACTGTATTCACATCTAGAGGTCATGAAACTCTTATCTCCTGGCAAATGGCATACTTCAGGTTCTTGCTGCAATGTCTTCTCTCTCTCTCTCTCTCTCTCTCTCTCTCTCTCTTTCAGGCTGTTGGTGAGGAACTGGTCTTCCCAGTTAAAGGCTTTCCTCACATGTGGAGTACGCAACATAATGACTCCCTTTCTCCCAGCCAGCAGCAGCCGCCTTCTCTTCCTCCTGTTGATATCTTGGGCTCCAAACCTTGACAAATTTCATTATCCAAACTGAAAAGATAAATCACATGCACTGATATATGCCACATCTTACCATAGCAACCTTTAAGTCCTGGGAAAACAGCAAACCCACATCTGAGAATGCAAATTTCTAAAAATTCTTATTTTCCCATCAAAGCTTGAACTGTGGCATTGGCAGTACAAGTTGATGGCTGTTTTCCTTGAGGTAGTAAGGTCAATTTGTTCACCTCTCTCGAGATAATGAGTTCCAAGGTCCTACTCCATATAACCATAGCTTGCCTGCTCTTCTAAAGTAGAAAGTGTGCTCCATGAAAAAATACCAATAGTGTGCGATTTACTTTACTTGTGGGGAAAAAAGTCTTATCCTCATGTGTAGCCTCAAGACCCTTTTCTAAAGGTCAGCCGTGTTAACTAGGTTTTCATGATAGCATTAAGATGCCAGCCGACTTTTTTCACTGGCTCTGCAGTTGCAAAAGCAGGAAGATGGGATGATTGACACATGTACATGAATGGAGGCCACAAAGAAGACATCATGTGCTACCTCACCCTGATGCACTGGCGGTGTGCGGAATACTTGGATAGCTTCACTTAGCATGCCCTTGATCCGTCAGTATTGATCCTGCAGATTTTTGCCTATCTTGGTCTGGCAGTGCGTATCTCTGATGGTCATAAGGGAGAAGAGGGAAAGGGGAGCCCTTTCCAGCTCTTACACGGTAAACTCTCAAGGTGACTGTTGTAGTGTTGATGATTAATTCATTGACATACTGGATATGTATTATGCTTCGATAATGATTTGATTATATTCCTGAAAAACAACAATAACACACTTTCAGCTCATTTGGTTTGTTACCTGAAGGTGGTATACTTCTCCCAGCATTACTAGTAGGTTGTCCCCCAAGGTGACATTTTACAAAGCTTTATCTCATTTTTTTTTTTTGCTTAGTGTAATGGGAAGAGCTGTATATCTGATAGTGACGGTAAGCACATCGAAGTACAGTCCCACAGTCTCTAATAATCTTGAATGTGATCTGAAATTTTAAATAGGAAAAAACTAAAAATTATCCCAAACCTATACTCTCCTTAATCCATAATATTCAAGAGAGAATTATAAAATTATAGCATACTTCTGACTCTCAACAATTTTACTTATATTATTTAAAAAATGTATTGCAAATATTCATTGCTTTGATTTTTAAACATTTCAAACTTCTAGGATTTTTTTTTTTCTAATCAAGGTACCTGTACTGGAACTAGCTCTTGTAAACCAGGCTGGCCTTGAACAAGTTCCAGGATTTTTGATAACATACCTTGGACTTGGGAGTATCAATAACTAGAAAACTGTATTTGGATGAAAACAATTTTGGTTATTATCTGAGCCACATCACTTGCAAGCTTAAAGTCTTTGTGTAGGGTTATTACATGTTTGGTTTTAGTTTTTCCAAATTTCAAGGTCTTCCTCAGCACATAGAGAAAAGTTTAATGATTGTTTGCCCCATAGCCATGCTGTGGGGTTTGGATAAGGAGGTGGATGGTGCTTTGGTTTGTCTCAGTTATCAGTCGTTAGTAAAACAAGCCGGCCATTCTCACAAACAGGCCTCTAGCAATAAGACCCATTGTAAGTTAGGGAATTTTACGATACATTTCCTAAATATCAAAAAATGTTAGCACAAACTGTTTCATATATTCTTTGATAAAGACTGGTAAATAAAAACAATTTGAAAGTCTTTGGTCAAATCTTTTTCTTTTACATGTTAATGTCAGTCACCTCTTCTGTAAGATCACTTTAAATATTTATTACTTCGAACAAATGCCTTATGAAAAGGAAAGCAAGAACACTGAGGGAGATGACATTGTGTGCATCTGTAATTGGGAAGTGATGGGATGTGGAGAGGACCTAGAGCGACGATTGCTGCATTTATCTTTTGAAGACAATAGGCCCACAGCTGAGCATTTCCAATACATACTTTGCTGAGGAAGCCTGAGACCTATCAGGACAGGCAAGAGGGTAACTTTGCTCACACGTTGCCCTCAAAATAAGTCATGAGTTTTAAGGCTAAGCCAAGCTGGCTTGCAAAGGGGCGGTTGTTGATCTTTTATCCTAATTTTGGATTAATTGTGATCTACAGCCTTGCGTAAACATGCTAGCCCTGTGCTTTTGCTCCTCCACAGCTAAACATTAATCCCTCTTAATGCTCTAAGTCAACTTTTAGTCCTTAGCAGAATTTACCTTAATCTCTTAGTAGTAAGTTAACTGATTTACAAAACATAATCCATGAGCCCAGAATCTTAAGGATGTGTGATCAGCAGCAGCCTCCCTTCACCCAGTTGACTTGACTTGACACGGGCTGTAAAATGAGCCAGTAAAGATGGCCCCACATTGGGAGTTTGGGCAATGCTGTTTCCCATTGTATTTTAATACAGCAGACCAACAGATGAACTTCTGTTTGTTGGAGTTGGTGCATGTGTGCGTGCCTTGGTATGTATGTCATTAGTATTTGTAATTTTATAAGTATGGCTAATAGGAGGCAATTACTTTTCTGCTTTGCATTTCTTTTTTCTCTTTAGGTCTTTGCAACTAATGTAGTCATTCATCTGAATTAGAGGCAGATCTTTCTCCATGCTTAGGTACCATTTGACTTTATTTCCTAATTATTTAAGCATGTGCTTTATGATCATGGAAAACTGCCCTGTGTACAATGTCTGGTTTCAGTCTTTCAAATTGGAGTATGAACATCAGTATTAGTGATGACAACCTCAGAAGGCTCTATAATGTAATTTGCTTCTGAAAACCATTCATAGAGCATGGATTTTAAATTTGAAACTTACTTGACTACTGAGGTCACCCAAGGTTACATTCTCTCTTATTTCGAGCCAGCCAGGAGGTGCTTTTCTATTTGGAGGTCTGCTCCATCTCACTCCATTCGGAACTCGATGGCTTCTTGAAAACCTCTTTCTATGAAGACTTATCTCAAATTACCGAAGTCAGACTTGTCAAGCCCCAGCCCTCAAGGTGAAAAATGACATAAGTAGTTTGTAAATATACTCTTTGTTACCATATTCTGAGCCCACGGACTTCATTTTCTTCAAGGAATCGCAAATGCTCATGCTGCTTGCCCTACGTATACAGAGACATTGGAAGTTGGTTGTTGCTTCTTTGTAAAGTCATTATAGCTGTTGGATCCATCTGCTTATTCGAATGTCTAGAAATGGGGGTGAGCAAATGTGGGGAATAACCCCATGACCTTTGTTGAGGAACTTTAATTATTATTTTTCATTGAATTTAGAAACTTGTCCTTCCTTAATGCTCAATTGGAAGTTCATGGTCAGGCACAGAGTGAGCGTGTGTGTGCGTGTGTGTGAGTGAGCATGTGTGCATGTGTGTGTGTGCACAGGCTCCTGTGTCATCTTCGTTCTGTGCCTCACCCAAGGTAGGTGAGGATCAAGAAAATGTGTAGTGAGTGTTCATGATGCAGTTTCTTGCAACTACATTCAGTCTTGGGGTAATGATCTCACAGGGACCATACACACACACACACACACACACACACACACTGTCTAGGAGAAAAGCTGTCAGATGAAAAACAAGTAGTCCTGGAAGTAGAGATGGAAGCTGTCTGAGAGGAAAGAGCTACCTCATCACATGATAATAGGTGCCCCATGATTGAGGTATGTAGTTTTGGTGCTTTTCCTTTGTACTAGAGACAGGTCTATCAAATGCAATATGTCCTGCCTCTGTGAATTCCATTCAGTTAGCTCCAGCATGTGGCAAATTGTAGCACATTAACCAACCTGGGTGAAATTTTTATATTTTGGAGAAGGAAGTGTGGGCTCCTCCACTGAGCCTATATGGGGAGTCAGGGTGGCTACTATCTAAGAGCTCCATAGCACTGTGACTGGTGGCAGACACAGCTTGAGAGACTCAAAGCAGAACACTGACATGGAATACGGCTACCACCACTCTTTGAATGATTCTTTTCTTCTTAGCACACTGTTTTAGGCACATTGGATAACCTTCAAGGGAACAAATTGGACAGAATTCCTGATCTCTGGGGCCTCTGCCCAAGTGAAGAACAAGAGTGGGGTCAGAAAATCAGGAGCAGATGTGATGGGCCATTCACAAGATTTATTGGAGGGCAAGAAGTATTGTCAGACAAAGAAGGAATAGGGCAGGATGCCACAGGTGGGAGGGACATTTCAGAGTTCTTGAAGCATCAGTGTGTTTGAAAGGTGGCAATTAAACTTGGGGAAAAACTTGAAGGAAGGATTTCTCAAGGAAGAAGGCTACCTATAGCAATAGCAGGGACTACACATCTCCCCAAAAGGGAGCATGGCCAGGGCTACCTAGCTAGGGCCAGAGGAGGTAGTGAGGTCAGCGAGGAGTGGCAGAGAGATAATGGGGAGAAGAGGGATTTAATCAGCATTGTGGAAAGACTGTAATCTCTTCATTGAACATGAGGGACAAATAAGCTGAAAAAGCAAAGTGTTCAGAGGCTTCATAGGCCTGCTTCCAAAGAGTGCTCAGAAAGTTGCGTTCAGTGGGTTGCGTTCAGTTTTGAGACTCTATATAAAATGCTGTTGACAATGTGCATAATTATCTGCTTACTTAAGTAAACTCATCTTCACCTTCCCAATTCACTATGATCTAGAGAGGATTTAAAGTTCTACCTCCTATACTGAAAATGGATGTGCTCAGTAATGTTGAGAAAGAATATACGCTATCATCTTCGTAATGTGACTGAAGCATGAAAGTGAGTTGGAGGTGAGGCATGGGTACAATGACAGAAACGTGAATGTTACTGCAGTGCATATTTGAGAAGAAGCGCGAGGAGACAGATGGCTCGGAAGTTAGGATGCCTGTTGCTCTTGCAAAGGTCCTAGGTTCAGCTCCCAGCACACAAGAGGTAGCATCAAACCATCTGTATAAGAATCACAAGCATAAGAAATTTGACGCTAACAACAGATCCAACGGATGCTAGATCAGATGATGGATCAGAACGAAGCAGATGCTTTTTGGTTGGACAGTATATAGTATGTAGAAATTCAAATCTTCAAGGCAAAATGATTTTTTTAATGAGACAGCATTTACTAACCCCCCACAAGCTATCCTGGTAAATGGGATTCCCCAGTCTTAGACCCCTGAGTGTTTGCACAGGTGTGCAGCACCGTGCCTGGTTAAGGTAGAATTTTAGATTGAGAAGACAGAGGTGAAGGTGTGAAGTCCTTTCCCTTTGCAGTGAGAGAACGGATGTCCAGGAAGGTCAGTGGCAGAGTCTTGTCTCTACCCCAGCTGCTGGCCCTGCAGACCTCTTGGGTACTACACTGCTAGTCAACTAATCAACTAGCGGGCTTGCTACAAGTGTTGTAAAGGCATTTCCTTTTGAACATCCAGTTCCCTTTCTGCTTTTAAAATGCGTTAAAAGCGGTTCAATACAAATGAAAGAGGCTGACGGCCATAGAGGTGTCTGCCAAGCTTTTGTAAATAAGGACAGGCTAGAAACAAGAAGAATCTTGGAAAGTTGAATTTTAGAAATAGAACTTTATGACTTAATTTTCTTAAAAAGTGCCCTTATTTGTAACTGATTCCATAAAATATTAGTGGTGGGTTTGCACAGGTTGGAACAAGTGTAGTCTATAAGCAAGACTGAGCACACTGAAGACAAGGCATGTCGGAACTAAGTTAGAGACACTTCAGCCATTTCTTACCCAGGAGTCAACGGCAATGCTGTAAATTCATCTGCAAGTTATTTGCAACTTGATGAAGACTTTTCTTTATTATTTAAGGAACAGAAATAATTTTCGCTAAGTTATTTGCTTGAACCAAAGCCACCTAAAGTGTCTTTTTTTTTGGCAATTAGGTAATTGAAATGGAAATGCCAGCTTGCCACGAATGCAAGGCTGACATTGATGTATCCATCTGTGCCAGAGGCTTCAGACATCTCCCTCTCTTTCTGTGTGTGTGTGCACGTGTGCGTGTGTGTGTGTACGTGCTTACTTATTCTCACCAAAGGGAATAAAATGGATTAAAAAGCAGAGGGAAATAGTGAAGTCCCAAGATCCCTTGCCCTTTTATGCTTTTACGGTTTTACAAACTCTTGTGTATCAAGAGAAAGGAAAACAGGGCAGTGGAACAGTTAAGGAAGTCAGCGTTTGAAATTGACACCCTGACTTGGAGGCCAGCTCTGCCACCTGTTCTCCGTAAAACACAGGGACTTAGTCAACCACTTTGTGAGATGGGTGTGGTAATAGAAACTACTTGCCTATCCAGGCTGTTGTGACAACAGGAGCCCTGAAGACTTGCACACGTCACACACCTTTACTGGAAGTGCTAACCTCATAGCCTTATCCACTATAAATATAACTGGCTGTATTTTATTTGGGGCAGGTGAGCCAAAGTGCAAAATAAGCCTTAAGTACATTGTTACACTCCTTGGCAATGAACTCATAGTCATAAAACGTCATTGTCTCCTAGTATTACCCAGTGTGGCATGGAAGTAAAAGCCTGCAATGCAATAGAAGGGTAAGGGCGGGAGTTACACTGACTCCTTAGAGAGTCACTCTTATTCCAGTGTAGTTTCAGGTTCTTATCGAAAAGCCAAGAGCGTGTACTATTTCTACACATTTCAGTAAAGATAACATAAAGAAGCGCAAAGGCAATCAATTTAACGTCTAGGGCCAGAGAACTTTAAAAGCAACAACAGAGATCCAGGGAGCACAGTTCAGATGTATAATGTTGGAGATCTCAGAGCTAATGTCCGGAAGCCTTGTGTCACTTATACATATTGTGGACATTGGAAGCACCGTCGGTTCCCCTCTGTGGTTTCCCTTCCCAATGGGGAACCTCCTGCTGGGTATCACTTCTGGAGGTCAGAAGTCCGAGGTCAAGGCACGATCATGGTCTTTCCTCCTCTGGAGGCTAGGGCGTTCTTCGACTGTACTTACATAACGCCAAACTTGGCCCTTGACTTCATACTTCCTTCTGTTCTCTGCCTTTCCCTACTTACTCTCACGCGTGAGCTTACCTTTGTCCTTGTCCTGCACAATCAGCGGAAGACCCTAAATGTAGTCACTTCTGCAAAACACTCCAAGTGAAGTTATATTCACAGGTTCTGCCTTGTGGAACAGGAACCACCACTCTGCCTGCTGCAAGTAAATGTTCCTCTCTCCTGAGCTACTGCAGTCCACATGTTTGCCAGTTGTTGACAGCCCTCTGTGTTTTTCTAAGCATCCTAATATTTTTCCCTTCTTTTCTATCCTCCACTAGGAGGTATCTCTTGCTTTCCTCTCCCTTACTCAGTCCCAGAGAATGATGTCATATGTTTGATTGGTTAGGGTGGCTCCCTATTTTTATCATAGACTAATGCTTCATTTGTATTACTATGTAAATCAGTGCAAGGTGTAAAAGTGTAGCATAATTACTGTTTCATTCACCTAAACTATTTAAGGAGGACAAATCACCTGGTCTCAGCTGGGTAGTTCCCTTGCTGTTCCTGGAGGCCTCTGAGTATTATACCATTGTCAGATACTGGGTAGGTGGGAGCTTAACCATCTGAAATGGTCTCATGTGCCTGCTGTTGGTACTGGATTCCCTGTCTCTTGTATGGCCTCTTATGTTCAGGAAGGTTATTCTGGATTTCTGGGCATGATTGCCTTGCTACCAAGATGGCAAGAGTGGAAATGCTATGAAAGCAAAGTTCTAGATCGAGAAATCAAACAATGTCATTTTCAAGTCGCTTTATTGGCTTTGGCCAGTCACAAATTAGCATAGATTCGCTGACTGGGAAAAGGGAAAGGCTTTTGGTGTCTGTATGCCTGCAGAAAGCATGCACGTTGTTCCCCATATCAATACCGTGCTATCAGGGAGGACACAGTTCATTTTGGGGAGTTTATATGTAATGTAAGTGATATTTACTTCTTCCTGGAGTCTAAAGTGCTCCCTCCCTGCCCCCTTACCTTCCATCTGAGTGTAAGTCAAAAGATGACTTGAGATGTCTTTCTAGTTAATTAAGTCAAGCTCCCTCACCTGAACCCGGAACTGGCCAATTCCAGGTAGTGTAGTTAGCCAGCTTACTTGGGAGGTTTCTTGTTTCCGCCTTTCAAACACTGGGATTATATATAGGTGGTCACCATTTCTGCCTGGCTTTTAAATGTGTCTCAGGCTCTATACTCTCATGCTCAAGCTTGTGTGGCAAGCCTTTGATCCACTGCGTCATCTCCTCAGCCCTAAAGCTGTTTTTCTTTTCTTTTTTAAAATATTTATTTATTTATTTATTTATTTATTTATTTATTTATATATTATGTATATAATATTTTGTCTGTGCACATGCCTGAAGGCCAGAAGAGGGAGCCAGACCTCATTACAGATGGTTGTGAGCCACCATGTGGTTGCCGGGAATTGAACTCAGGACCCTTGGCAGAGCAGGCAATGCTCTCAACCACTGAGCCATCTCTCCAGCCCCCACTGTTTTTCAATTAGATCAGAACTAATAGAGTATGGAGACACCGTTTATCAGATTTTATATAAACTTGGCGAATGAGGCAAGAAGGGAATGACTGAACTGTTTCTAGGGGTCAGCCCTCTTGACTTCCAATCCAATGAGATGACTATTGTACCTCCACAGTAAAGACATAGCCTTAGACACACATAACAATCTAACATGAACTCAAATATTTTCCCACTTATTTGTGTGTGTGTGTGTGTGTGTGTGCGTGTGTGCATGAGTGTGTGGGGGGCAGAGCAGTGCACACATGGCAATGAGAGCACAGTTTAGGAGAATTCATTCTGTCCTCCCACCATGTGTTATGGGGATCCAATTCAGGTCACTGGGCTTTGGTGGCAAGCGCCTTTTATCTGATTGGCTACCTTACTAGCCCAGATTCAAATACTTTATTATGGGAACCTCAGAATTTTTTTCTATAAAATTATAAAGAAAAATATAAAATAAAACTTATAATAAATAAAAGTATATTAACATGCATGGACTCTTTGAGCATTATGAGAGCAGACCTTTTAATTCAAGGTGAACTATGGTACACACACAACACATAGTGCACACACAGTTCACATGCATTTGGGTAGGCTATGTCTACAGGAAATGGACTCCCCTTGGTTGACAATATGAAGTATGATAGAGTACTTACTAAGACTGGCAACCTCCAAATGATAGCATAGTTTCATGCTGATCATATAAGGTATTAACCACAGGCATTTATGTTATTTATTGCTGTCATTATGCACTTTTTTCATCCACGGAAATCTCTAAGAAACCATATTATTAGTTCAGATGACAAAAGATACTATTTCAGATTTGGGTTGAAAGCTTCTTAATGGTATTTTTATTATACATGAAACCACATACCATTTCAGACCATGTCTTTCAATTTCTATGCTTATTAAAGTTGCAATTAATACTTATTTATTCTCTTAATGGAAGACACATTCATGATGTTACCCTCTTAAAAATGAATGCCTCTCCTGTAGAATTTGGCTTTTAAATTAATTATACCTTTAAGAAGAATAAAAAAGTAGCAAGCCTTAGTTGTAAAAACTCTTTACCAAAGATCTGAAGAGAGTTGTAGACTGTGTAACGTTCAACTGTGTGTCTTTGTTTTTTCTATATGTCTCATTTGGTCATTAGGCCTCACTAGACCAGCAGATTTAAAGCAAATCCAGAGGGCATGAGAGAGCATGAAGTGAGCAATAATTATCTCAGAAGAGGAACTCTGCTCCACTTTTTTGTTACTTTTCTTACAATGGCTTCTGCATTAAGAAAAGGTCTGAAGCAGAAGCGCACTGTCAAATGACCCTTTTCAATATAAGAAACTTAAGTGCTTTTACTTTACACATATGCACACACACTGCTTGACAGGAAGTAAATATTGCAATTGTCTGATCTGAGCTGGTCAATTATTTAGAAAACATTTTTCTTGAGGCCAAGGTCATGTATTCAAATTCCAGTTGGACGGTACAGTCTCACATCAAAGGCCTTGTTCTAAGGCCATAGGTTGCTCTTCAGTCCTAACCCATTTCCCACTATGTGCATTATTACATATCAGAGCTAGCCCTAGGCAGCTGCTGGCACTCTTAGGACACACTAAGTAGCTTGGCCCTTCTGATGATCTCCATTGCTTTATTTGTTGAAGTGAGGTTAAGGAGATGTTCAAAACTAATGTTTACTTTGTGGTTCTATTTAGCCACTCAGGCGTAGGTTTGGTGAATTTACTCTAAGAAGAAACTCTTCAAATCTACAATAAAGAATGAGCAAAGGAAACCTCAAGGAACACAACCTTGAGCATTATCATCTGTTTTCACCCTAAAGATTCCTTCCTTTATTAAATCCCTTACTTCACCTCCTCTCTCTTCTAGAGAAAATATGTTCTCATTGTATAGAAGATTGCCTAAAATGAAAATCCTCCTTAAGGAGCCCAGTGTGCTGCTTAGGAGCTCAGTGATGCACACAGTGAGCACTAGTGAGCATCCAATTGAACCTCATGCAAGTGAGGCAACATAAGATATTCCAACTTTTATTTTTAATTAATTAACTAATTAACTTTTGGGCACAGGTCTCATTACATACTCGACTCTTTTGGAACTCACTATATAGACCAAGGTGCCCCTCAAACCCACACAGATCCATGATCCACTTTCCTCTGTCTCCTGAGTGCTGGGATGATGGCTCTTTCTGGACTTAGCTCTCTCTCTCTCTCCCTTCCTTTCTTCCTTCCTTTCTCTCTTTCAATGTTTTATTTATTTATTTATTTATTTTTTTGAGACAGGGTTTTTCTGTAGCTTTGGAACCTGTCTTGGAACTCACTCCATAGACCAGTCTGACCTTGAGTTCACAGAGATCCACTTGTCTCTGCCTCCTGAGTGCTGGGTTCAAAGGCATGTGCCACCACTGCCCAGCTGACCTCAGAGCTTTTATTTGCTATAAAAATTGTATAAGAGCATGTTTATAGTTTATTAAGACCTCTGGGGTTCTCAAAAAGGGGCTTGGAGCACTGACAGTGACAGGGACTTATAATTCATTTAGGATCATTTCCTTTTCTCCGAAGCACAGAAAGATCTCTTTCAAGGTTTAGAACAAAATCACAGAACCAAATATGGACTCTTCCGTAATCTCTCCGAGCCAGTTGAAAAATCACACTGATGACAAATGTAGTGGCCTTTCTTCAGCAAAGCGAGGTGGATTGAAATCTCAAGTATGGCACACATTCAGAATGTGCAGATAAACAGTAGATAACAGCCCACGGGGAGGCAGAGGAGGTGATAAGCGGTGTGTGTGTGTGGCTGCTCCCTGACACAATGTCAAGTGCAGAGAGCATCTCAGGTGAGCACTGCTTCCACAGCATGACCTGTGTGATTCATGGCTATATCTATGCGGTGTCTCAGGAACAAAACAAAACAAAAAACCAACCGCTTTATGTCCAGGAATCCAGGGTAAAGCCACCAATGGCCTGAAGGCATATGTGGCAGTTTAGGTTCCGGTGTAAAAATCTTTTCTTTTTTAACTCCCGGAAGTCCACAAGTACTGCCTGACCCTTCCAGTGTCAGCGGAATCGACAGATTCTGCAGACAGGAAGTACAGGCGGCTGCTTGTGCGGTTTATTTGTTGAAAAGGTGTTTCCAGGCAAGACAGAATGTGTAATGTAATCTAAACATTCTCTTTTAGTTAACTTCAAATTCTACAGACACTGAGTCCAATGTAGGCATATTCTTTAAAAATAACACTTTCCAGAAATTGCAGGCACAAGCTATCCCAACATTACTTATGTTTCAAAGTTCACTAGTCGTTGCTTTAGTTATCCAAGTGTGGCTATCAATAAACAGAACAAAAATGATGAAGAAACACTTGTGTTTTGCCAGTGAACACAGTATTCTAGCTGTCTGAGGCTCCCAGTCACAAGCCCAGATCTGGTTCTTGTACTGGATGACACTCTCCCTTGGATGTCTCAGAGACACCTCAAAATCAGCCTGGGCAAGACTGAACTCCTGATCTGTTCTCAGACCTGGCCATCCTTCAGTGTTTCCTATCTCAGTCCTTGGCACTGGCATCCACCCCCGTTGTGGCTCAAAAACGAGAGAGTCATTCTTCATACCTCCAGATTCTTAGCCCTCCCTTTAACCCACCACAAGACCCTTTATTTTCATCCCTGCAAAATTTCAGATCTTCCAAATGTTTCCCATCTCCGTGGCCCTCCACCCTGGTCTCAGCCATTGTCTGGTCTAGTCCCTGCCTTCTGACCAACGTATGAGTCATGTCTCTTGTCTCCAACAGTATGCCGGTGACTTGGGCAAAGCTTGAATCTAATCAGATCACCTTGTTGTATCAAACCCTTTAACTTATCTTTAGCTGAGTGCTGTAGACTTGAATAGGAGCCTTAATCACAACTCCCAAGCCCCACATAGTCTCATGCTACTCCCCTATCCCCCCAGCCTCACACTCTCCATTGTCCTCCTACTGTGCTATTTGAATGGAATTGCTCTACCTCTATGGCATCACATCCATGCCATGGGGCCTTAATGTAGGCTCTGCTCTGCATGTAGAAAATCACTCCCAATATTTGCTAAGCTGCATTTCTCACTTGAAAGCGTGTACTGTGCCCTGTGGTACTCTTTCTGGTAGTATTTCTACACCTCGTTGGTGTCATCAAATCTGGTAGTAACGGTAGTCGCTCTCCACCCCTTCTTCACTCTATATGCTATAAATTTGATAAGACCAGCAACAATATCCGTGTTCCCTTATCTTGTGTCTCTGGCACCGAGTATGTGGCTGGGTTAGCAGTCACATGATAAATACTTACTGAAGGAACAGTTGAGTACACAATTGAGGTACGACTTTTGGTGAATTTGTTCCACAGCGTCCTGATGCCCGATATGGAGGATCTGATACTTTGAAAAGTTTAACTTATTTTTTTTTCTTTTTTCTAAGAGCTCCCAGAGTATGCCTAATTTGAAATTAAGTATAAGTTAGAGAAACATGTTCAATGGTGACTTGCTACTCTAAACTACAAAAGCAGAGTTGGAAAGAAGGGCTGAGTTTCAGGGAGGGAAAAGCGAAAGGAGGGGAGGAGAGAAGAGAAATAAACTCATCCTGAAGAAAAGCAAGGAGCAGATCAAAACTGGGCAGAGAGAGGATAGACGTGTGCACCCGGTAAGGAGTATGTGACAGAAAGTCTGGATCCCCCACCAGGTGAACTGCTTACATGTCTCCAACACAAGAATACATAGGCATAGTTGTACACATGTGTACAACCCACACTCACACCTGTACGCCCACACACAAACACATGAAGAGCTGATGAGCTTCTCAACTGTTTACAAACACGTGAACGAATGGAAGATATGTGATCTGCACTCAAGAGCCATTATGCTGTTTCTTTCTTTCTTTCTTTCTTTCTTTCTTTCTTTCTTTCTTTCTTTC
>LOEQ01010858.1:9561-34027 GCA_001685075.1 Bramus lutescens | reverse complement strand
AGATAGATAGATAGATAGATAGACAGATAGATAGATAGATGATAGATAGACAGACAAACAGATAGATGATAGATAGACATTATAAATTGCACAAATCACAGAGATCTGAAAAGTGGGTCAATAAGTCAAATCCAGGAAAGTTAATGATACAGCTCTACCCAAGGGCTAAGACAAATAGCTGGTAGGTTCAATAAAGGTCTGGGATTTAAAAAAAAAAGTTAATTTTCTAATTAGAAAAGCAAGCAGACAATTGGAATTTTTCTTATTCTTAGAAAGCTCTTCAGTTTTCTTTTCTTTCCTCCCTTCCTTGTTTTTTTTTTCATTCTGTTTGGGGTGGTTTCAGTAAGAATGACTCCCATAGGGTCATTTACTTGACTGCTTAGTCACCAGGAAATAGAACTCTTTGAAGGAATTAAAATGATTAGGAGGTCTGTCCCCAAATTCAGTGCTTTCTTTTATCAGAGTTTCCTTGGTCATGATGTCTTTTCACAGCAGTAGAATGGTGACTATTTATGCTTTCAATGGCTTTCATTATACTCAATCACATTAAGGAGAGCAATCTTTATTCAGTGTAACAAATTAAATGTTAACATAATCTAAAATTAATTCTAGATAGAAATATCCAGAATATTGTTTATCTGAATATCCAGATGTAGCTTGACCTAGTCAAGCAGACATATAACTTTAAATATCAAAAATGTTATGTTCTCTGCGTGTTGCCAAATTCAATTCACTAAAATTTTACTACACATATCTATGTCTGTGTTAATTGGGAACCGTTCTGGTCTATTTCATTATTTTTTGCCTTGTTTTGGTAATAGAGCAAGGATGATCTCAAAAAACAAGTTATGAATTGCCTTCTGTCTGTGTGGAAACAGTATTATCATTTAAATGATTGGCAGAATTGGCAAGCACATCCAAATATGTCTTTTCTTGGAAACCTTTAAACTATAACTTTAACTTTCAAATTTTCCTAAGGCCTTTCAAGCTTTTTGTGCTATAGGTGTGGTTTGTTGTTTATGATGGCAAGAATAGCCCATATATCAGCATAAAATCTATACTAACTCTAGATCTTTTTTCTAGCCAACACTAAAACAGTAACACACACAGAGGACAGTATTAGAGGAAGTACCCGTGAGAGAAACGTGGAAAGACCCGAGAGTCCTTGTGCCCTTTAGAAGCCATATAGTGTATTAAAATCATCTGTCATGGAACTACAGTATTATGAGGGACTCAAGCTCTTGTTCAGAGTCCTCAGAATATGAGTGTCTACTTTCGTTTCTGTTACTGTGATAAAACACCCTGACATCCATTAACAGGGATAGGGAAAGGTTTATTAGGTTTATACTATCAGGTCAAAGTCCACCACTGTGGGAAGTTGAGACTGAAACTCAGAGCAAAAATTTGAAGGCAAGCATGCTTGCTATTTAATAATGCATTGTTTCCTTTCAAGAAACTCACTGCACAGCTAAAGAAGTGCTGGAGAAGGCTGCTTGTTGGTTCCTGGCCATGCCACAAATCCATGCTGCTTAACTATATTTCTTATACAGTTTAGAACCATCTACCTAGATAATGAGGTCATGTGCAGTGGTATGGATTCTTCTACATCAATTAACAATCAAGCCAATATATTGCAGACTTGCCCACAGACAAAAACGATTTAGGCAATTCCTCTGTGAAGGCTCCCTTCTAAGATAGTTTTGGGTTGTGTCAGGTTGACAAAGCTCACCAGGACAATGAGATGGTGTCTCATTGTAGAGAAAGGGATCAAGCACGTGATTGCATGTTGACAATCCAAAGGTGGGTCCTCCAGTCCTGGGAATCCCAGTAGACACCATTTAAATGAGAGAAATGCTTTTAAGCTTGACTTCCTGAATCTCTCGCCCACAAAATTGTGAGTAAAATAAAATTCTCCTCTATGTAACAGCTGTTTGTAACTGAAAAGGAGGAATAGGAGCTAAAGAACCATGCAGAATTTCATTTGAAATATTTAAATGAAGTAATTGAGTTGAAAGCTTTGGGAGAATTCTCTGAGAATGATTGAGTCTGATGATGAGCCCAGGTCACTTCTGCGAATTAGCACAGTCAGCCAATTAGAATGAAGAGCTGGACATTAGAAAACAAGACATTTTGTGTCACCACAGAACCCTTCAGAAAGCAATGATTGTTTCTTGGAGGACAAAGGACTGCCTCTGCATAGAAAGGACATATACATGGCCCATAGTAAAATGACAGTTTATAGAGGTAAAATGGGAAACTCGGTGTTAAGATGAGGCAATTAACTTTAATGGAGCATGTTAATTAGGCTAGCCAAAGGGGGCTTTCCATTGCTGGACTTCAATACCCTGATAGTTGAACCTTGGTCAACTCAGCCTCAGGTCAAATAAGGGAATAGTCTTTGGGGACTAGTTTCAGGAACGCCATCTAATGGATTTTAGCCAAACAGAGGGAATTGGGGAAAGGACAAGGCCTACAAGAGCCACAACCTCAAGTGAGCTAGTGTGCCTTCACTTATCAAAAGGGACATTTGCGTGATTCAATATTTACTGCTAAGCAGAATGACTGGCTTCCATTGGCTTTATGTTTTTGATTTGAATACATAGTTGTGGTCATATCCTCTCAATCTATCAAGCTTTGCCTCATGAATCTACTCATGGTGTCTCACATAAGCATTTGAAAACACTACCGTACCGAGAGCACATAACGGATAGCACTATTTCTATTCCTGTACTGACTCAGAGACCACTTGTATTCTGTCGTAAGACCCCTTTCCCTCCCACATGTCATTATTTCTGTACCAGATTGCTGGAACTTTCTCTTTCCAGACTACCACAGAAAGAAAGGCGTTACAGCGAGAAGATGGAAGCACAGAATTACCTCTGGCACACTAGAGTCGTGGTGAATGGTCTAGTTTTCTAATATGAAGAAGAGGTGAAGGGAAATAGTGAAGATGTGTTCACTTTCTGCTTTCCTTTCATTTTCATTATGCTTAATTAATTGCACAATATATTATATTACCCTCAAGTTAATTAAAAGTCCTCCAAATTCCTGGCCATAGGTTAAATTATAATCATAGTCCATGAGTGTGGCAAGCAAGTTGAAAGGCTCATGGATGTCCAACCTTATGCTCAATTACGTGGCAGGGTCCTCTGTCCACTTTAAAATGAAGGAGGTGTAGATATAAAGCCATGACAGGCAGGACCTGGTACACAGCAAGTCATGGGGTAGCCCAGATCTCAGAGGCTGAGGGTGTGATGCTGTTGGGGGAGACAGTGCAGCCACTGCTGTGATGCTTGGAAGCACAGCTCTACTGAGCAGCCCTATCTGCAGTCTCCTTCTATTCTCCCTGGGAAGGTCTTTCTTTTCTTCCATAATTGAATTTCTACCTGCTATAACTAGTCCCGAAGACAGCCAGCTACACATGTTTCTTTGCAGCTACTGGGAAAACCTCACATTCAAGCTAAAGAATTTCAGCATTGTATATTTTTTATGCTTGGCCATTCACAGAAGAACAGCTCAATATTTGCGGCTAATTTAATCAATGAATTTCATATTGCCATAATAATGAAAGCCCAAGATAAATTGGAAGTGTTTTAGAGTCATGAGCGTGGCTCAGGCAGCCTGCATCACAAGCTTCTTTACTTCTCCTTTCTTCTCTGACTGTCCAATTAAAGTTAAAATTTTTTATTCGATTTCTGAGTTCAACTGCCTCATTTAACATATATTTATTATGTATTTAATACATATATTTAAATTGGTATCCATTTCTGAGAAAAGTGCAAAGTAAGCAAATTGCTGTATTTTTTGAGAATTTATTTTTATTGATTTTTTAATTGAGCTCAATTTGCTGTATTTTATAGAATTGACATAAACTGAAGTTCTCCAAATACAAATGACAAGGACAAAGGACACAAACATCAGATGTTGTTTGCAAACCACTCTCTTATCACTTAAGGGAATACCTCAGAAATAAAAACTGCTTGTAAAACAACAACAACAAAAACCTGAGTTTGATGCCCTAGAACCTACTTGAGAAGATACAGTGGAAGGATATCTAGGGTTCCCTTAGCTGAATCACTGAGCTCCAGGCCAATGAAGGTTCTGTTTTCAAAAACAAAGCACATGGCACCTGATGAACAATATCCAAGGTTGATACCTGCCTACACACCCACACACTCACACCCCCTGCCCCCCCCCGAGGATTCTGGTAATTTTCTAAGTTGTTAGCTTACATTAACACTTACCCATGTAAAGTAAGGAGTCTGTGTTGAACACTGATGTTGACAATGTGGTCGTGAAGCACTCTAGGTGAGGCTAATGATAGCATGAACTAAAGATGTGGGAAAATTCACGACAAAAGTGCCTGCACTTACGGTGATTTTCTTGCCATGCCTTTAGAGTTTCTTGGGTTTGTTTTTGCATTTTGTTTTTGTTTATTTTTTTTGATTTGGGGGTTTTTGTTTAATTTCTGTTTTTGTTAAAAAAAGTGTTTCAGGTCAAACCACAATTACTAAAAGCTATAGTTTACAAAGAACCAAGAACATGGGGTTTTATTAATACATTGTTTGAATTGAAGCAAATTTGTCCTGTGAAATATTTCCACGTGCTTGAGGTGAGAGAAGAGTCAAGATGTTTATTTATAATAGGACGTGCATGTATGTGTTAAATTGAAATTGAGAGAAATGACTTTTAGGTTAGCATAGGCTCCACTGGGGAAGGAATGCATGCGGGGCGTAGGTAGGAGAAGGAGATAATTTTCTTCTCTGTGCAGTGAGAACCATGAAGAGCTAGATGACAGGCGGAGGCATGTTGAGTAAATGAAAACAACTCTTCGGATTATTCTTTATTCAAGTTTCATGTCATTTTCTCAAGGTCGCTAACAATGAAAGGTGGCTGATTGGGAAAATCCAGTTAGGGCAAGTGGGACTGTGTCTGAGCATTTGGGAGAGAGAGCTGTCGGGCAAGTGGAGAAAAGACCTACAAAGAGTTGTAGCTACCATAGCTTACACTCACAGCGGACATTTAAACATCCTTTTCAAATTTTCCACGTTAGCTATGACTTGAAGCTTTGCTTTCCATTCAATGAATGTGATGGGATAAAAGCCCATCAGCCGAGGCCCCACCTCACCTGCACTCGCTCGGCAGTTAGGGCTTGAAATTCCCCTGGCACACATTGCACACCCCCACGTGCTCCCGGACTGGTGGGCGCTGCTTGGAGAATCTCTACCCACAGACCATTAGTGTAAGTGCTGCACAGACAGGAAGGAGGAGATGATCGAGGGAGGGCAGAAGGGCAATGACTCTCCGAAGGCCTTTTCTCCACTTACCCAATAGAGTTCTCTCCCAAATGCACGAAGTCCCACTTACCCTAATTGGATTTCCACGCTCACCCACCTTCCATTAGTTTAGGATTTATAATTATGAAGCCTCTCAGTGCACAAAGTGTAACAACTCAGAAGCTAGTTTTCTTTGTCCAAGTACACATTTTTCTTCTAGCTTTATTGACACATAAAAGATTATTAAGAGTTGAATATTTGCGAGCTGGGCGGTGGTGGTGCATGCCTTTAATCCAAGCACTCAGGAGGCAGAGGCAGGCGGATCTCTGTGAGTTCGAGGCCAGCCTGGTCTACAAGAGCTAGTGCCAGGACAGGCACCAAAAACTACAGAGAAACCCTGTCTTGAAAATCCAAAAAAAAAAAAAGTTGAATATTTGCAAAGCTTAGAACTTGATGAGAAAGGCACATAAACTATAAAATGGTCGTTTCAATCCAGGTGAAATCAATACTTCACAAAATTACAGTGGTTTTGTGTATGTGTGTGTGTGCTTGTGTGTGTGTTGAATCTCTAATTTTTTTCCATTTAACACAATTCAGTGTCACAGCTTTATTACATATCCTGACAATAGCATATGTGCTAGTCATTTTGCATAACATAGTACATCTTGCATTTTGTACCACAAATCTTATCACTCTTCTACTGTCTTCTAGCTACTGGTAACAGCTCTGTCTATTATGAGGCTGGTTATGTTAAACTCCACATGAGCTTCCACATGAAGATGATGAAATATTAAATTTATTTATGCATGGCTATGATATTGTGGTAGATATTGTCTTTTAAGACAATAATAACCCATGTGCAGTCATGGAAGCCGTGTGTGCAAGTCACTTATAATTTGCTAAGAAAGAAATCCTTTCTTGGTTTTATGAGTATTGAACTCAGAAGATGCAACAATATAACTACAGGAATAATGAGAAGACCTGAGGTTAAGGGAAGAGTGGAGAAACAAGACTGGAGGAATTAGAGTGTCTAAGTTCTTAACACACACACACACTCTCTCTCTCTCTCTCTCTCTCTCTCTCTCTCTCAGAAGAATATTTTATTTAAACTGTTATATTTTGAGATCTCTCTCTGATCAAAACAATTTAGTTCTCATCTTTCTTTGGTGAGATATCAATATCAGTTGCTTTTATTATACTTTATTAACACATAATTCTTTAACAGTTGAAGACTTGCTAACCATTTGCCTATTTAGGAAGGGTGATACAGTGGAAAGACACTTTTTGTTATTATCTCACGTTTTAATCTGTTTGAGACTTAATTCCTCCTTTTTAAAATTTATTCCTCTCTCATACAATACATTCAACTGCAGCCTCCCCACCTCTCCTCTTCCCAATCCCCCCACTTGTCTCTCCCTCAGATCTGCTCCTCCTCCATTTCCCTTCAGAAAAGGGCAGGTCTCCCAGATATATCAACTGAGCATGGCAAACAAGTTACAGTAAGACTAGGCATAAACCCTCATATCAAGGCTGGACAAAGCAACCCAGTAGGAGGAAATAGGAACCAACAGCCGGCAAAAAAAATAGTCAAAGATACCCCCCACTTCCATTGTTAGGAGTCCAACAAAATCTAAAGCCTACTGTACTCTTAATTTAAAGGCAGAAAAATATGGATCCAATGAGTTTGACTATGCACATGAATCCTATATATTTATTTTAGATAAATGAGACCTGCTTAGTTGATTCTGTGGGCTATTTTTCATGGTATCCTTGAAACCTCTGGCTTTGACAATCCTTTCCCTCTTCTCTGGTTCTCCAAGCTCGGCCTAATGTTTGGCTATGGGTCTCTGTATCTGCTCCTATCAGCTGCTGGAGGAAGCCCCCTGATGACAATCGGGCTAGACACTGACCTATGAGTACAGCAGAACATCACCCGGAATCATTTCTTTGACATTTTCTTCTTTCAGTCATGTTTGGTTCCTCCCTGGGTCTCTGAGCCACCAAGATTCTGGATCCTGGCCATGTAAGCAATGTTGGGCACAGGCTCTCCTCTCATGGTATGAGCATCAGGTGAGAACAGTCATAGCTTGGCACTCCCACAGCTCTGTGCCCTCCTGACCACAGGGCATCTTTCAGGCAGGACAGGTCATAGTTTGTGACCACTGGGAGCTCTATGCCTGTTATGGAAGATGGCTGGTTCTTCTTAAGCATCATTTCTCAATAAAAGTTTATTTGGGATCTGAGTGGATATTTAACAATGTCAGAGGCAGTTTTGTAATCAAAGTAGATATGTTAAGGACCAAGATTCTCCTCTAAGCATCTTACAGTGCCAAGGTAGCCCCATCCATGGGAGGCTGGGAGCTCCTGCTTTAACAGTGTGTGAAGTTAGTCCATAGCAAGGTGACTCCTCCGGTATTCCTGCCATCTGCTACTCACCATTGACTTCCTTTCCTTTGGAATGATAATGAGTTCCAAGGGTGAGACATGTTCATGAAGCCTAGATAGATCATACCGTTCCCTGCCACAGTCTAATGGAACAATTGCCTTCATCCAGCCATTTTACAGGTGTTATGGTAGATGAAATCATTTGGGGTCTTCACTTATCATCTAAAGAAGGCTATTGCTGAAATGGAACTAGGGCACAATGAGTTGATAAAACATATTTAATGGAAATGAGTTCACTCATGTTTGCTCTTAGTCTATGCCTCTGATTACAGAGTGCTCCACCGACCTCTCTGTAATGACAGCATTAGGTTCCTCTACCTGCTAACTTCAAAGAAATTGCAGTTTACAGTGCAGATGGAAAGCCACCAACGCTTTCAGTAGGTAAACACTGAAGTCATAGATCAATCCCTTAAATGTAGAATAAAGCCTGTAGTCTTGAAGAAATTCAAGTGTGTGTGTTTGTGTGTGTGTGTGTGTGTGTGTGTAAAGCAGCTCTACATTGAAGAATTTCTATCACAAACTCTCCGAACTACATAATCTGTCACCCACATAAAAGCCTTCATGCTAAAGAATGCTTGTTCTTGACCATGCATGGTCCTATTATTTGCTGCACAACCGTTACATACTGTAGACTTTGTGACGCTCTTCCACACTCATAATTATGAGAGCTGCTACACATGCTAGAAAAGTAAAAAAGAAGCACCAGATGCATAAATCCTCTATTTATTCATATACACAATATTCAATAAGAGATTTATTTTAAAATTTTCCTTGGATGAATTACATATTTTTTTCTCAAAAACGTGAATGCAGTTTTGTGTATTCAGTTGTACTAGCTTCTGAAGTATAAAGCTTTGTTTCACCTTAACTTAATTTTCTCATTAAGGAACTATAAGTAATGCCAATCAAATACCTTCCAAAATATCTCAGAAAATAGAAATATTTCAACATCACAGTGTGTTAATTGTTCATATAAAATATTAAATGGAAATTAGCCTCATGTACAAACTGAGGTAACTCAACAATGTTTTGTTATTCTGAAGTGCAGGGAAGTGTCATTTGCCTCCTTAGTATTAAAGGGCCATCTTGGCCATCAGTGTAGAGGTGATAGCTCACAGTAGTCTGCCTTTGTTAAAACAAAAATACACTATATAAAAATTGTATTCAATCCATAAATTTAGCTTTAATGTACAATTTCTATCATTCCATACTCCAAAATCCAAAGGCCCACATTAAAATAAATTCCAAGTAAAAATTGTATGTGACTTCAAAGCAAGGACTGTTAAACTCATTTCTCATACCAAATATTTGTGCCTAAGTTTTTCTGCAGAGAAAGACAATAGTCTCTGTACTTCCTCTATTGACAAACACACATACACACACACACACACACACACACACAATATTGTAGGTGAAATACTGAAAAGTAGTTCTTCTGTTGTTAGTGTGTTCTCTGTAAACTAGTTGGCTAACTATGCTATTTCATGATCTTTCTGTACATGGTGCAGGCCTCTTCTAATCAGGGTGGTTGAAAGACCCATCACACAGCTACGGTGTTTCAGCTGTTATTTAAACAAACCCAAAATGCTCTTCAGGGTGAGTAATGTATAGAGGAGGTAATTCACAGTGCAGGACTGGGAAGGGCATGGGCAAAGTGGTAGGGTGGTCAAAGTTTGTCCCAGCTTCTGTGACTGTCATTTCTTGTTGCATCATCCCAGAGAGAGAATTCCATATCGTCATAAGGCAGAATTAGAAAGGCAAACAAATAACCAAATGCTGTGAAGCTTCTTTTATGAGGAACTTAATACTATCTACAAGATGGAAGGATTCGCTGACGACCCCATGTCTCACTATAGCGATACTAATGTTTAAGTTTCAACACCTGGTGGGGGAGAACAAATTCAGACCCATCAATCGCCTCCAGGTCTGTGTAGGGAGAGGAGGAAAAGTTGGTTAGTAAATTCTCCCTTCAGCTGTGATTTTCGTTTTATCTCAACCCCTTTGCCAGCAACATGTAATAAATGGCCGTTGTTACGCACCTGTTCTAGCATACTGTGCCAACAAGAATAGGATGGGAAGGTCAAGTTCGTTACAAGTTTCTATAGATGTTGCTTCTTCTGCAAGAAAATTGCTTTGTTATCTACTGAAGTCAAAAGAATTTCAGAACTCCACAAGGAAGAAGGAATCCCTATCACTTTCACTGGCTGAAAGGCATAGCTTATGACTCTTGTTTAAAATTCTGAAGTATCTGATGCACATAACAATCTGTTTGCTGCAAAAGAGTTCATTCTATACTTGATGCCCCATATGCTTGTAGATCACACTAAAAATAAGGGGCTCAACTGAGCCTCGGATGGTTTTCCCACCCACTGTGCTGCTCATTAAGTATTCCAATGAACTATCTAAAAATATAAACCCTGACAGATTAAAAATATCCCCATCTACATGAATCTATTCACTATTCACCCCAGGTTCAATGTGCAACAAGCAACGTACGTGGAGGAAAAAAAAAAACAAAAAAACCTCTTAAACAGGAGAAAGAAAATGAGCTTTATAATAAAAATACTGTTTTCTAAGCTAGAATCGTCACATTAATTATGCAACCAGTGCTACTTTGCTTAAATTACCATGGCTTCTGCATTTGAAGAGCCTTATTAAATAGTTATGCCCCTGTATATTTAAAAGAAGAGAGTTTTATTCATTTGATTAAACTATTTTTTCCTGTGGAGGATTGCAGTATAATAATCTTATGTATTTGGCTACTTCTTCCACCTCCCATATACTTCTTCCCCTCCCTGGAAAAATCCACAGAAAGGAGACTGATATTATTTCAGCCACACAAACTTACCAAAGCAAATGCATTGCACTTTCAAGATGATTTTTTTTAAAAATACTGACACAGAGAATTGGAATAAAATTGCCAGGTGCTCTCTGACAAAAGTTTCTCATGAGCATGTTGGGCTCTGAGGATTTGTTCAAAGCAATTCTGAATATCATTTGAATACTTCTTCCTTCCTGTCTAAATTAATTTCAGTTGACGAAGCAAGGCTCTCCTCATCTTCAATTCTCACCATGTTAGCAAGACTACCAGTTCTTGAGGAAGCAGGAAGGTGCAGTGCATTCTTCTTCAGTAACTTTGAGAAAAAATAATTAGTAGTGTGTAATTCCTTTAGCCACCCATAAGGCTGCACTTCCAGGCTCGGAGGCCAGCATACATCTCCCAGGTGCACTGCATAAGTAGCTGGCTATCTACATCACCAGCAGGTGCAGGGCAGAGCACCACCCTTCATCAGCGTCTGACGTAGACAAGTCTTTCCCCTTATGCGCAGGGGTGGGGAAACCTTTAAAAGCTAAAGGCGCCTCTCTCTCCCTCTCTCTCTCTGTTNCCATCTTTCCATCCGCGGAATAACATCGGAATATTAATATTAATATTATTTTAGGAATATTATAGTGCACCTTAGAACAGGTTCTTGACATGGGAGAAATCAGTGGCTTTGTGTCTCCGTAAAGAAGATTGCCCTAATCTATTGCTACTTGTAAAAAAAAAAAATCAGAAATGTCTGAGCCTCATGAAAAGCTTAGCTATCACTTAACTTTCATGGGATTTTTTTTTTTAGCTTGGTGTTTGCAGCTTAGTTATTAAAATGTCACCAATTGCTTTGATGAGTTTTTCGGAGAGTCATTGGGAGACATTCCCTGAGTTTGGGGGCAGAAAGAACTAATTAAAATGTGTATCAAGATGGCAGATCCTCCTTATGAGTCCTTGGTGTAGTCTAATACAATAGAACAAAGAGTTATGTGAAATTTGATGCCATCTACAGATAAATCAACTGTAATATAACCTTGACTTCCAAGTTTGAAAATATCAAAAGGAGGCTAATGAAACTCAAAACATGCAGATTCCTTATGTTGAACGTGTTAGGCACTCCAAGGTCATGCCAATGCTCAAGTTGGGCTAGTAATTAATGTAAAGACATTTTAAGAGGTGGTAAAATGAGTCTTGGGATTTTTCTACCATGACTGAAGAAACATTCTGAGTTCATACAGCTATTCACTTGACAAGTTACTCGGGAGACAAAGGACTAATTCCTTTTTAAAGAATAAAATGAAAAGGCTATGAGTAAACTTTTAGCTTTAAGTTCCCCCAGAGAGTGGCAGAATATTGGGCAAAATCAGCATTACACATTGCAAGAGTAATAATTAATATTAAGCTATGAAAGATATTAATCATTTTTTCAGCAGAGTGCCTTTTCAAGATATTTTGAATGTTTAAAATGCCAATTTAAACTCATTTATTTAGCATTTTTGAAAGTCTGATCTGAATGCTAACTCAGTAAGAGATGAAAAACCACGGCACAACTCTCATCAGGAATTCAGGATGCAGCTTCTTGCTCTGAGGGAAAACCATGAAACAGAAAAGTTCACAAACTAAGCCATTCTCGAATCTTCTTTTGAAAGAATTATGAAGTACACATGATTTCTGAGAGATAACTCGTCTCTACATCTTTTTTTTTTGCTCGCCATTTAACTGAAATAGTACCAAGAGCACATATGTCCCCCTTGTAAAAACTTTACAATGGTTGACTGTTAACCACACAAACTTTATTCTTCCTCTGTTGGTCTTTTTCTGTGTCTCTGTCTCTGTAATTTCCATAGAACCAAGTTACCATTGACATAAAAATGATTATTTTTTCACAATATGCTCCTATTATCAAATGCTCACAATTTAGAGCATTCTCAATTATGCATCCCATTTTTTTGAGATCCGTTGCCTTTGATGATTCTGCTTGTTTAGTTACTTTTAATCTAGAACATTCTTTTGCCGTTTTGGTTGTTGTTCATGCTTTTACATGACAATTGAAGGCTAGGCCAGTTACATTCTTGCATTTGTCTGAAGCAAATTGTGGTGGTTTGAAAGAGAAATACGCCCCCCCCCTCCGCATAGGCTCACACATTTAAACACATACCCTCCTGTTGGAATGTTGTTTGGGGTGGTTCAGGTGGTAGAGTCATGCTAGAGGAAGTATGGCACTGGGGGTGGGCTTTGAGAGTTTATAATCTTACCCTACTTCCAGTCTGCTTTCTCTGCTTCCTGTTTGAGATTGAAGATGTGATCTTTAAGTTTCCTGTTGCAATTGTCTACCTCGTAAATCCTAAATCTCCCTCTGGATTCATAAGCTACTGCTGGTCATGGCACTTTATAACAACAACAGGAAAGCAATTAACATGCCTACTTTGAGACTGATCTTCCCATGGGGAAAATGAATGCCCTATAGGAAGTAACAATTTTATAATCTCTTCTTACTGGCATAGTTGCTCTGCTCATTTGATTGAAGTGAACACTACTGAGTATCTTCATAAAAAGAACATTTTCATACTTTATAATTGATAAGCTATCTCTCCAGACATTTTCAGAGCTCATGTGGACTATTTTACTCACCAGTAGTCTTCCCCCCAAAAAACAAGAGTATCACCTATTGATCATTTTTGCCTGTTTCAGCTGTTTTGGGTTATAAAATAATGATTTTAAAAATTGAATCATCTTTTCTGCATTTATTACCTATTAATCTTCTATCTACCACCATGTCTTAATAGCCAATGATTAAAAGAAGTGCTATCCTGATCCAAGTGAGAAATGAGTTGTTTACGTGGATTACAATAATATGTACAATAAAGGACCTCAGAAATCACTTAGGAGGCAAGGGAAATTCCTACAAAAGCATGAGGCCATGAGTTCAAATCCCAATAATTCACAAAAAAATTTAAAGCATGGCTTCATGTATGCTTGCAGCTCCATCACTGTGGATGAGAGAAGCCAGAAGGCTTATTCACATTTTCTAGCCTTTAGCATATCTCACAGTTCAATTTGGGACCTTAAATCACTGGAATAAGGGGGAGCGTAATCAAATAGGCCTTGTGATATCTTTTTTCGGACTTTACAATCAAGTTAAGCGATAGTTTGTGTATTTACAGCATATGTGGCACTGTACCATATATAAATTACACACATACACGACACGCACATTTACAATAGAGGAATTTTTCATTGTGCATTTTCAAAGAGAAACTTGTGCATTCCAAAGTGTGCTTCATCGCTATTGAGTTTGTTTTTTTTATCATTAGGGGTGCGGTGATGAGTGAAAAGTGCCTTCTAGTCTCAGATACGCAGCTGTTACAGGGAAAGAGGCAATGCGGGCACATAAGTAGTGAATACAAATGAGAATACATTATTCTGCCAAAGGGAGAGGAAGAACTTCACAGAACAAGTAACTTAGTGAGCTGAAGCTTAAGAACAAGTAGGAATTATAGAAAGAAAGAAAAAAACAATTTTGCAATCTGAAAGAGTTCTTTGCAGAGATAAGGAAAAGCAAAAGATAAAAATTTTTTTAAAAAATCTTGCATATGGAAAGGGAAGGCTGCGTGACTCAAGCATAAGCATATAAAGTTAAACAGGCAATAATGAAATAATAATTTTCTTTTAAGAAGTGTTTATATTTCTATGAACCACTCTATTTATTGTTACATATATGAACTAATCGAGAAAACCCTTATCAGGTAGGTTTCATTACTGTTCTCCTTTTCCAGACAAGCGCAAGAGATGAAGTCAATAACCTAATGGGAGCAACCCATGCAGTGATGAGATTCCACCCATGCGCTCTAGAGGAGTGCCCATACAGTTATGAACACAGACATACTCTGTCTCCCTTAAGGACAGCACATCTTCTACCTGGCATGGTGGGTCAGACTTGTAATCCCAGTCCTGAGGAGGAGGATGGAGGAAGATCACAAGTTCAAGGCCAGCATAGTTTATAAAGTTAGACTGTGGTGGAATGAAGGAGTGAGTGATTTTGTCAGTGAGTGTGTCAGTGAGTGAGTGAGTGAGTGAGTGGTAAGTGTATGTGAATGAGTGTGTGTGAGTGAGGAGTATGTGAGTGAGTGTGTGTATGACTGAGTGAGTGAGTGTGTGAGAGTGTGCAAGTGACTGAGTGAGTGTGTGAGTGATTGTATATGAGTGAGTGTATGACTGTGTTAGTGAGTTAGTGAATGTGTGTGAGCGTGTGAATGAGTTTGGGAGTGTGTGACTGAGTGAGGAGTGAATGTGTGAGTGTGTGAGAGTGAGTATGTGGGTAACTGAGTGAGTATGCGAGTGAGCAAGAGAGTACATGAGTGAGTGTGTATGTGTGAGTGAGTGAGTGAGTAAGCGAGCAAGCAAGCGAGTGACTGAGTGAGTGAAGAAAGGGAAAACTTGAATCCTCTTGACCAGTTGTGCAGTAGACGCTGTGCCGGATACTTTGTGTCTCTGTACACTTGACTGGCTCCTCAAGACAATCCCAAAAATAGTTAACAAATACTTATAAGTAAGGAAATAGTCACAAAAGTAAGCAATAATTCCAATACCAGACACCTGGTGAGAGGAAAAGCTGCCCCCTGATGGACAGTTTATTCTGATCTCCCTACTGTCACATTACAATACACTGGGACTTTGGGATACCAAGCATCACAGATTATACTAGTGTAGCAGAGTCTAATTAGATTCAGCTTTCAGCTTCTGAGTGGAATTAATTATCTATCTTCAGACCATAAAACTAGGACTGAAAAAATCCTTATCATTGTCAGCATCAGAGAAGGAAGGCACGCCTAACATTAATGAATACATATAATGTATCTGGGATAAAGCATGAATGTATGAGCCTTAACAAAGGCGCTTACAAGTGTATCTGAGGGTACCTTTTTTCTCCCTTCCCATTGGCCCCTTTGTTCCCCTTTGATTGCATGACACGTACAAGCATGCATGCATACGTATATACATACATACAAATTTAAACTTAGATTATGCATATAGCATGACTCTTGCAATATTTGCCCTCTTTTGTCTTCTCTTTCTCCTCCTTTGCCCTTCCGTCTCCTTTATTTCCCAGATGGCCCCTTCTATGCCACATCTTAGATAGAGATAGCCTTCTTGTCACTATGAGCACTATATGTATTCCCAGCTTTGACTAGACTATGAAACTCTAATATGCCCAGGTATGAGAACTAGGTGGAATTACAGAAACCCATTAAACAAACTTCTTCATCCCCAAGGGAACAAGACCAGAAAAGTTTATCATCCCAGAGGACACTGTACTGGCATGCCTGACTCTAGGTTCGAATCCATCACACGTGGAAAAGTTTGTTTCTGTGAGTGGATTCTTTAAACAGATCTCCATTCTCCCAGAACTACTACAGTATGCAAGCCATCCTCACTCTAAAAGCATAGATGTGAGACCATTGAACAACTTCAGATAGCCTTTCAAGGAGACGTCTATTTTCACAGACCTGAAGACTGTAATATGTCATAAGAGCTAGAGCCAAGAGCAAGTAAGTCTGGTTTCCCACATGGCTTAGCAGTAGAAATAGTACCACAGACATAAATTAGACAATGCAGTTTTCTTTGCTAATAAGTAATACTGTTGCCATGGAGTATAACTCGGATCAGATTGCACCTATTTCTGCAGTTTGCATGTTTCCATTGACAAATCTATGCTTTATGACAAAACTACCATTAATTACTGAATCATTATGGGATGGTTGAAACTACTACAGCAATCCCCAATCTTTATTTGATTCAGCCTTTTCAATGCATGTTTGGTTTTCCAAATAAACCTTGAACTAGTTTGAATAACTTTTAGAACATTAAGTCGAAATCTTACTGGAGTAATGATTTGTTTAAAGAAATTGATTCTCCAATTACAGAACATAATGCAGTGTCTTTCTTATTTTTTTTTCTCCTTGCAGCCTTTTGGCTTTATTATTTAGATCTTGTAAATGTTTCTTTACGTAGTTATTAGTATTTTTATTATAGGTTTCTTGTAAAAAGCAAATATAATTTCCATTGTTTTTTCTAATTTGTCGTTATAGATTTAGAGCTTTTAACTTACATATCATAAGAAAATAATAACACCATGTTTGCAGTGAATAAATTAAGATTTGTTTATTAGGAATATTTTCCATTACTATTTTGCTCATTGTTGGTGTTCTTTATTCTATGTCCAATGTATGAAAATTTTAATTTGTAAAAAAATAAAACTCACTTTTTGTGTATAGTTCTGCATTTCAAACAGTGCAGAGTTATGTAACCACCACCAAAAAGCGACAGGTCAATCCCATGGTCATTAACAACAATTTGTTATGTACCTTTCTAGTCATTACCTCTGTCTCTCCACCATGGCAACCATTGATCTGGTATCAGTGTTTATTATTTTCCCAGGATGGCTGGCTTCTCTTGCTAAGCACAGTGCACCTGAGACTCATCCATGCAGTTAAGAGAGTCAATAGTATCTTCATTCTTGCTGCTCAAGTACAGTTCTTTGAATGGATGAAAATATTATTTATCCATTTAAGTTGAAAGACATTTAAATTGCTTTTATTTTTCATACACGATAACTGAAGCATAAATAAACATATGCGAACAGGTTTGTTCCTGAATGGAAATAGTCACTAAGGTAAATAGTAATACATCACTATGTCCATTGGTATATATAGTGTCACTGGAGATTATGAGTCTCAATCATTTGAATTACCCTAACAGTGAATAAAGATCTGGCTTATATTTCCCTTCCTGGTTTTCAGTGGTTTGACCATGTGCACAGGATTTTTGTGTTCTTTAAGTATGGAATGTTTGGATTTGATGATTCTTGAACTTATGGATGTATGACCTTTGGCAAACCTGGAAAACTTTCAGCTATTATATTCAAATTCTCTTGACAATTTTTCTTCTTTCTCCTATGAAAATCCCAATCACATGAGACAGAGTCATTCGTATACCTCCAGTTTCTTAGAACTGCTCTCTCTCCTATTAGTGCCCCATGTTCATCTGCTGTTTGAGCTCATCAATATATTTGTGTGGTTGCCAAAGACACATCTCTATGGTATCTAGTGTTGAGCCCCCATGTTTGTTAAAATCTTGTATCTAATCAGTTCTAATGTTTTTTTTCTCCATTTTTAGGCAGAAACACAGTAATTTTTCCCTCTTTAGTTGCCTGAGCTTCTGTTGCACAAGTTCTCATTATCATTAAGATATCAGGACCCCATAGGAAAGGAAAGAGAGACAGAGAACATAGTAATATCTCCTCCAGCTTGTCAGGACCCTGTGAGTCCTTCTCTGCTTCTACTATTGACCCAGAAGCATAGGCTTTAATTTCTCACCTTAACTGTTTGTGCCATCAATGCACGGGTCGTAGGTAGAAGTCCCTTAAAGCAGAGGTTGGGGAAAGAATGGGATCCAATTCAAATGGTGCTTTCTCAATATGCTACAGCTCATAGATAGTACAACTGTCCTGGTCAGGAAGAACCAGCTAGTTGTTCATGCAGTTTTGGCTGCTTACAACATTTCTTATATTTTGTCTGGGTATCTTATTGGTGTGAAGAAGATGTATGTCATGGTGCTATTATTCCATCTTAACCAGAATCTGAAACCTTCAAACATTTAAAAATAGGTATGATGAATTTCCTATAGAAAATAATATTTTATATTTTCACTTATCTAATGTAGTAAATTTGAAAGTTCTCACCATGAAGGTGATAGATACACTTAACCATTGTGCACAATATCTGTATCTGTATCTATCCATCTATCTATCTATCTCTGTATATCAAAACAAATATTTTATTTTGCCCCTCAAATGAATAGTGCTATGACTTGATAATAAAAGTTAATGATAATTAAAATTTTGCCATAATATTTTTAATGTTTGGTAATTTTATGTATGCTATAATGCATTTTGATCTAATTTATTCAAGCCATTCCTACTGCCCCTGTTACCCTCATTACTCCCCCCCCATTTTAGGTGCTTTTATTTTTGACCCCTCAGAACTAAAAATATATCTCCCATGTGATCCAGCTCTTCTGTCCTTGACCATGGAACAAAAGGACTTCATCATATTAGGTATAGGGATACTTGCTGCTTTGTTCCTGCTCATTGACGTTCTCCCACAATAGACAGTGAGTGGAAACAAACTAGATGTCCACCAACTGATTAATGAATAATGAACATATGATACATATCTAAAATGAAATATCATTCAGCTGAAAAAGAAAAATGATATTCACAAATTTTTACATTAATGGATGAAGCTGGGTGAGGTAGCATAAACCCAGAAAGCCAAATGTTGTGTGTACTCTCTCATAAATAGATGCTAGATTTGAATATGTGTGTGTGTGTGTGTGTGTGTGTGTTTAAGTTAGAGTACCCAGAGAAGCAGGAAATAAATAAGGGAACATGATGGACAGTATTTAAAGAGGGGACTAGAATAGAGAATACAGGCAACATCAAGGGGAAGGGGATATAATAGAACAGAATGAAGTGAATGTGATTGGAAATGGAAGATAGAGAAGAGCAGGCACAGAGGGGGCTAACACTAAAGACCTTTGAAAATGAGAGATTAATGGCTGCAATTGATGAAAGTAAACAATATATAAAATTGTGAAAATATAAAACAGCTAATAATGCCTTCTCTAAATACTATAGGCTATAAAATAAAAAGTCCATCATTTATTTTGGAATTGTTGGTGAGATAGGTCCCCTAGACCCTCTCAAATATTGTAGGCTATTTCCAATATCTTCCAGAACTTTATTAAGAGTCTATTGCTGAAGATATCACACACGTGACTCATAAGATATGGGGAAACAAAGCTGGCACTAACCTAGAGACTTCTTCTCTGTTAGGAAGCTCTAGAAGGTGCTAAGCACATTTAAGGGGGCAGAAATAATCAATGATCAATGGTCTTAACCAGCTTGAACTTTGAGTATTGCAATGAAACTTTAAAAAACTTTATCTGTACGGGTGTTTTGGCTGAACATATATGTGAGCCATGTGTATGTCTGGTTCCACAGGAGACCTGAATGGGGTCGCAGAGGATCCTCTGTTACTAGAATCACAGATGGTTGTCAACCATCATGAGAGTGTTAGGAATCAAACCTGGGTCCTCTGGATAAACAGCCAGTGCTCTTGACTTGCTGAGTTATCTGTCTGGGCCAGCAAAATATTAAAAATATTTATAATAAAACAGTTAATAGTTGGGAAAATAGTTAAGATCTCCTGGGTAAACTGGGAGGAGAATGGAAGAGAGGGGATGGGCTTGGGGAACATGAGATATCAAGAAGACACACTTGGGGGAGGGTCAGAAAGAGAGCGCAATGAAAAAGATATATTACTAGAGGAAGTCATTATGGGGTTAGGGGGAAAACTGGTCCTGGAGAAATTCTCAGGAATCTGCAAGGATGACTCTAGCTGAGATTCCTAACAAGAATCAAGAGGGTGCCTGAAGTGGCCTTTCTCTGTAATGAAATTGGTGAATGCTCTGTCTTCATAGAACCTACATCCAGTAACTGATGAAAGAAGATACAATAACCACAGCCAAGCACTGGGCTGAACTCCTGGAGTTCCGTTGAAGAGAAGGAGGAGGGATCACAGGAAGAGAAAGGGGCGGGGTTGGAGACCATGAGCTAGTAGGAGCTTAAGGACTCTGGACTGACAGCTGGAAAACCTGCGTGGGACCAAACTATGTCCTCTGAATGTGTGTTCCAGTTATGTGACTTGATCTGTTGGGGGGTGAGGGTCCCAGTGAAGGCTTTACCCGCTCTGAGGAGTGAATAGGGGTTGAAAAAAATGGAGAGGCAGGGGGAGAAGAAGGAGATGGAGGGGTAACTGGGATTGATATGTGAGAAAAATAATCTTTTTTTAAAAAATAACAAAATAGTTGTTCTAAAAGCATTAAGAAGTACACAAAAAAATGAAAACTTTATTTAGTTTTCTATTCGACTCAGAAGAATTAGTGGGTTTGGTACTTTCAGCCTGTGGCCTACAGGCCATATGCATCCAAGGATAGCTATGAGTATGTATGAATGCAGCCCAGAACAAAATCACAGACTTGCTTAAAGCATTATGAGATTGTGTTGATGAGTGAATGTGTGTGTGTGTGTGTGTGTGCATGCATGTGTGACACATTTGCATCGCTATGAAGAGTAAGCTTTGTAGATGGCAACTTCATGTCATAATGTCAAAAGACTGGGCACCCTAATAGTTCTTCCTTTTCTTCTGGGGAGCTAATAATCACATATATTTTCTCCATGGTCACTAAAGGCCATAATGGCCATTTGAACGAAGACACAAGTTCCACTTTTGAGTTTCCATAATGGCCATTTGAACGAAGACACAAGTTCCACTTTTGAGTTTGAATGCAGCACAGTGTATCTTTGCCTCCCATAAGTCTGGCATTTAAAGTGCATGGCTTTCTCTTTAGCTAACAATTTAGGATGTCTTTACTAAAACCTATTTTCCAAATATTAAGTTATTTATTAATTACAATCTAGATTTTTCTCAAAACTTCATTAAGTAGTTAGATACCTAAGAGTTTAATGGACATATTAGCTGCCTTCCCCCAGACCTGAAAACCCCATTAACGAATTAGAATCCGTGTGGGAAAGGCAAAGCGAGCAGTGGTTTCAACTACTGCAAACACTTCTGTTTTTCGTAAAGATTTCTGGTGTGTGCATTTCTTGCTTGAGCAGCATTAAATTTTGCTAAGAACAGAATTACGAACATTATTAGCCGGTGTTATCAACTGTCTCTCAGATAAGTCTTCACTATCTTTGTCAACAATAGTTTCTTCGAAAAAAAAACGTAAATAGAGTGAATTATACTTTTGTTTGTTATAGACAGAGGAAAAGGGAAACTAATGTGTTTTTCATGTACACTAGTATCTCAAAGAATTATAGGCAAATCTGGTACCTAATTATGTAATCTTCTTGTCAGGTCCACAGTGACGGTATCACTGTATCATGTAAGATCGTCTCCACTAGCTATCTATGAAGTTAACTCCACTCAGAAGTCAAGCACCTACAATATGGTGAACACCTATTTCAAATGTCTACTGCAGTTATTTTCTAACAAATAAAGAGTATTGACATTACTCCTAAATACTCTTTTCATCACTTTATTTTCAATTGTTCCATTACAGGGGCAAACATCAATCTTATTGTCTTATCATAATTTACTTTTGCCAACATGGAAATACACTCTTTGTTTATTTTTACCTGGATTCTTTTGTTTACTAATTACTTTGCTGGCTTGATCACAGTCTTTCACTTTTCTCAGACTAGCTTATAACATTTTCTAAAACTAATTTATAACATTACTTATAAATATTTTAGCTTGTATATAATATGTTTGCATTTGGGACCAGCTTTGGCATAGGTTTTGGTATCTTTATCCCTGACTTGGAAAAATCAGTGAAGAGTATCAGTGTTTTCTCTGTCTTACCCTGCTGTAGTTCACTCATCTTGAATCAGTGTGCTTACATGGCTTTCTTTTTGTGAAAATTTGATCTGTCACTCATTAAAACATTTGTTTTGATGACTGAATCGTCTGTCAATTCCAGTTTTTCCATTATCTTGCCCTCCATGTCTCATTATTAAGTGTATTTTTTGTTTTGTGAGTTTTATTTTATTTTTTAGTCATTTCCTTATGTTTGCTTTAATGCAGCTAGTTTTCATTGTGTTATTGAAGTATTCTGATTTTTTTTTTACTTTTCTTCACACTAAATAACTTAAAATGAAGTATTGGTATGAAAAAACACTTAACCTTTAATAAAAGCTTGTTTCCTTTAGTTTTTGTTGTAACATTATTTCAAGTCTCTTCTACACAAACTTTAGACTTTGAATTCTAAGGAATTCTAAAGAAGGAAAGTTATATTTAATTCATAAAAATTTCCAGTGTCATAATTCTGCTGTTCTAAAATAGCCAACAAATTTGGCAATTTAATCATAAGATTTTTTGTTGCAAAGCTGATGGGAGTATTATTGTTAATAGATTTAAGAAGAAAGATCATTTAGATTAAAAACCACAAATAGCCTCTTAATAATATATAAGTAAGATACATAATAAGTAATATGTAGATAATTATATATAAGATAATTATAATAAGATAATTGTATATTATAAGAATAACTTTAAAAATAATTTTATTGAATGCATGAGTTTTTATAGACTTTTTCATATTTTCATATGGGTCTTATATGATCTAAAGCTAAGGGGACAAGGAAGACTAAGGGGTCAATCCAAAAATAGGTATTCCTGTCAACTAAAGCATCAGTCATTTCTATAAACACACAGTCTTAAATACAGATTATAAAGCACTTTAAGAAGTATGTGTCTTGTTATCTTTCTTTCTTTCTTTCCTGTTTTCTTTATTTCTTTATTTCTTTTTATTATAAAGATTAGGCTGTCCTTGAGCTTGTAATCATCTTGCCTCCGTCTGCGTCCTGAGTTCTCAAGACAATCATTCTTTCTAGTGCAGTTTAAATGACATCATTTCATTTCCAGTCATACCTTGCTCCCATAACCCTCACACACATGCACCTATCCTTACACAGATGATATAGTGCTCATCCTATCCTGACTAGCAAAGCAGCTCTGGTTCTACACAGTTACAGAAGAAGTAGGCTGAACTCTGATCTTTTACAGACTTTCTACAAGAAGTTTTATTTCCAGATATTTATACAATGTTTAATATGCTTGCTTATACTACTTGCAGATTGAACAAAATTCTGGATAAAAATTCAACTGTAGGCAAATAGCCAGCTTGTTCATCATTTAGACATAAACTTAGATCTCATCTCACTTCCTAAGAAAGGTCCTTTGCAAACTGCCAAACTACAGTAGTTGCTATATAAGACATTTATTTATTTTAAATTCTAATCTTTTGGTTAGAACTTATGAAACAATAATTTCCCATTTCTCTAAATATTTTGATTGCCATTTCTAAGAACCTATTCTCTATAGCAATATAAAAAAAGAAATAATGGACGTAGAATCTTGATCTTCTGTTCATTATGTACCTCTGGCATATAGAACTGAATCTTATAGGGACAGTGTTAAATTATGAAAGAGTTGCAAGATTTTATGAAAAATAATATTAAAAGCAATGGTTTCAATCTCCTAGGCAGTGTGAAAAGAAAATTTTAACAATGTCAATAACGGTTATTTCCTTTTATACAATTAGTACTACCTCTCTATATTTTCATCACTTGTGTTTTGAATGGACATGAAAATTATTTAAATGATCAGTAAACAATTACCCTTATAAGTTAGTATGACAATTAATTTTGTATTTTGAGTAATTTCAAGGATCATATACAAAACCTAAATGACAGCTCTTAGAAATAAATGTGTTTAGAGAATTAGAAAACAGCACTTGCGTAACATGGTATGAGAGAGTCAGGATCAGAGGGTACAGACAGAACTTTTGTTCTACCCAGTCCCACAACACTTAAGTCCCGAATAAACACACAGAGGCTTATATTAATTATAAACTGTTTGACCTATTGCTCAGGCTTATTACTAACTAGCTCTTATGACTTAAACTGACCCATAAGTCTTCCCTATTTTTAATCACATGATGTGCTGCCTTTTCTCAGTAAGGCATTCTCATCTTGCCTCCTCTGTCTCTGACTGGTGACTGACTCCTGCTTTTCCTCTTCTAAGAATTCTCGTAGTCTGGTTGACTCGCCTATACTTGCTTCCCAGCTATTAGTTAGTTGGAATTTTATTAAACCAATTTGAGTAAGAAATCTTTTTTTCTATTTTTTATTTTTTATTAAAAATTTCCACCTCCTCCCCTCCTCACATTTCCCTCCCCCTCCCTCTCCAGACCAAACAGCAGTCAGGGTTCCCTGCCCTGTGGGAAGTCCAAGGTCCTCCCCCCC
>LOEQ01010857.1:48005-59704 GCA_001685075.1 Bramus lutescens | reverse complement strand
TGATCAGTGTGATTCAGGAACTTTCACAATCCAGCTAGGAGATGCTTGTCTGTCTCTTGGTTATTACTCCGACTCGTATAGAATGAGGATGGTAATGAACTCTTCTGATTATATTGCCTTTAAACAGCCCTAGTTTCTTGTTTCGACTCTTACTCTAAGGCCATTCACACTTAGAAATCTGTTGATTTCAGAACTCAGACTTTAATATGCTTCTAAAATTTTGGTGTTTTATTGCATGTTGCTATGTCTGCTACCTCTTTTGCTTATCATTTGCAAAGGGTAATACTTCATGAGTGACCTTTGGAGGCTTTGAAATCAGCCTGTCTTTGTTTTGCAATCTCAGTTCCGATTGTGGGATTAAAGTTATGATTATGTAGGTTTGTTTCCACTTTAGGGACAATTAAGATTTTATCAAAGTTATATTCTTTGTTCTTGACCACTGTGAACCAACTATTCACTGAATGCCTTAACTCAGTCTCCAGAATAAAAGAATGTGATTTAGCCCAGTGCCATATTTGGAAATTGTTCAAATTGCATCTCCAAGTCTTACCATCTTAAAAAGGATGCATGCTTTTTATCTACAGCTCATCACTACAAAAAAAAGGATCCAAAAGGAAATCCATTCAAATTTTGGATATTTTTATTTTTTTACAATGTTAAATTACTTTAGTTTATTAAATTAATTTATTTTATTTACAATGTTAAAGGGCATTTTCCTTTGAGAACTGAAACATTCTCTTAAGCAGTGAGAGAAAGGCTCACTAAGCTCAGCAGGATAAATAAAGATCAAATGTTTGGGGAGAATATAAACTTAAAAGATTTTTGAGGGCCCTTTTCAAGTATCATAAATAGGAGCGAAGAACTAAGGGAGAGGAGACCCTGAGAAGACAAAATACAGGGGCTAGCTGCCTATAGGCTGTGCAGAGACTGCAGAGACAGCTTTTCTGAGTATTTTACCCATGTTAAGTTGGGCTTTTCAGTGACAGCTGCATTTAAGTTATCCTTGGTCCTTGTAAATAATCTCTCCCACAAACTGTTGTTAGTGTTCCCATTCGTAAATGGCTTGTTCACCAAGTTGTCTCCCCAGGAAAACTCTGCCACACAATATCATCTGACACTCTGCTCTTATAGGCCCAATAAACTTACAATCTAAAGCCCTAGTGATCTCCTGAATCAGTGAAGCTGTTTATGTATTGTAATTCCTGGAACTAACCAGTCAGAAAGGTAAGGAAAGGTTGAATTTATCTCTCATTCACAAAAGATTCCCTTTTCCGTCACTATAGAGTCTTGTTAACATTAATTTTACTTTTAAAAAGCTGTTTTGTAAGTTGTCTTCTTGCTTATTAATGGGGTATAGCAGCACATTCTGTCTATAAGAATTTCAAATGATGTTTTCCATAAGTAATATTCTCCTGTATAATGAAATTTTATCAGAAATTACATATATTTAAGAAGAACATTTTACATCTTTGAATATTAGGTTGAATTTAGATGTTAATAACCTACAATGTGAAGAAGTAATTATTATCCATTCTTTGGTTTAATAGCATTCTGTTAAATTTATAAAAAATGCACTATTAATTTACAACTGAATACACCATTATGGAGAGTTTTATTTCAGACAATGATGCACATTACATTCTACCTCTGGATGCATAAATAATAACATTTACCTTTCTGTAGGTTATTCAACTCATTACCTACAATTTCAATCACATTATTCTGCATAATACCACAAGCAATTTCTTGCTTTTTAGTTTTGAGAATTATCATATATAGATGCAAGTCTTTTCTTAGTTGTTTTCTTCCCCTAGCGCATAAAGCTCTTACAGCTGTCATTTTTGTATGAAAATGTAATGGCAGGAAGCCACTCACCACTTAGCAAGTAAAGCTTGGCTCACGCAGGTAAAGCACTTACCTTATTAAAACAGCCCTTTAAGGCATTACTTAATCAAACAAATTGAACATATGGAGAAACAAATCTCTAGCACTTCAATTTAATTGTTACAGAAAATACTATATTAGTTGCTGATCCGGTGAGAAATTCAGAACAAGAGAAAATATTGGTTCTCTATAAAAACCCCAACAGCTTCCTATTGAGTTTAGAGATGCAGCACAAACAGCTATCAAACAAGCACTAATTTATCGGATCATTAGGTAAAAAGCTACAGCTATTTGAAGAGAGTGGTATTTTTCCATTTCAATTTGAAGTAAGACATGGTATAATAAATTAAAATGAAAAAATCAGATAATTGATATCTAGTTTTGAAAGTTTCTGCATTGTAGAATAGCACTATTCAGATAATATATGAAGTCAATATCTTGCTCAATATATTAACTTGTGTGGTATGACACTTTTGGATAACATGAATGTATTTCCTCACCACAAAGGCACAAAGGTTGAAATGTTTTATTGGGTGACAATATGGATGCGTTTGCATTTACTTTTGCAAACGTCTTTCATTTACTTAAACCATAAATTAAGAATAAGTAGTGCAAAAAAGTACTAAGTGTTACTGTAGCAGTAATGCTGCAAATCCCTACACTTAATCACATCTTTTTATCCAATATCCTGAATTAAATTTTTAAAAACATTAGACTCCTTGTTATTTCAGATGTGAGATTTTCAAGTGGGTTTTGTTATATAGTATAATTTGCTTGTTAGAGGTATGTTGTGCTTAGAATAATAATATGCTTGTATAACGATTTCCCAGAAAAGTTAATAATCCCCGAGAGTCACTTATAGAGAGTCACTTTTGTTATTGACATTGTGATTTACAAATAGAAATAAGAAATAAGGTTTTACAGTGAAGCAATATGATAGAAGAAGGCTGACAAGGTAAGATGGTTGGAACGGTGTTACTGTAAAAATACGAAGACCTGAGTTTCATATCAGAAGTCGTATTTTTAAAAAGTTCATGAACAGTGGCATAAGCTTGAGAAGCTACAACTGGGAAGGTTGTGACAAGCAGGTCCTAGAGTTTGCTAGCCTGCCATACTAGATAGACTACTTGGGGTGCAGTAGGCCATGGCGAGTCCTAGTTTCAAAAATTATTTGGAATGTACGTAAACCATGATATATTACTATATCTCTGCTCTCAATTTGCATGTACACACACATGATGCATGCATGCAAAATAACCTGACAAAACTGCAGTCAAATACCAATAATACTCTTGAGTAGCCTACATTTTGCCTTTGAGTTATTATAAGAAATTTTGCAAATATTTATGGATGAAGATAAAAAGAAGCATTTATAGCATATTTACCTTATCATATTCAAATAAAAAGACTTTGATTTCTTCTCTTTCTTTTATATCTTCTGAATTTCTATAGGTTGTCTTATTACTCTAGCTAATATTTCAAGCACTACACTGAATGAGTATTAAGAGAGTGAACAGCCCTTGTCTTATTCCTGATTTTAATGGAAAAATCTTTGAATTTCTATCCATTTAACTGATTTCTTATGTTCCCTTATCCTGGATGAGGGGACACAAAAAGTATCTTACAACCCTCTTTTCAGTTTCATTTGCGATCTACTGACCATTGAAATCTTATTTGTAATCTTGGATTTTCCCATTTTAATTATGAAATGGTATGCTTCATTACTTTGGATGTTCTAGTAAGAGCGAATTTTAAATAACGGCCCTCTTGAAATTCCATTCGTTAGAACTTTATAAATTTATGAATGATTAATTCAAAAAATTCATTCTGATTGATGAGTCATTAAATTACATGACATAGTTATAAAATTATAGTTTGTAGATTGGAGCATATTACTGTGGGGATTTTAGTGTCCTTGACTGGATATTCCAGTGACCTTTATATCTCTTTACAAAGTGGCTGCACATCTTTACTTCCTCTTGTCTCATAGCTCATATTTTATTCTCTTTTAAAATGACTTATTTACATAAGTCGCTCTCCTTAGATTAAATAATAGTAATTTCCTTCAAGACAGGAATAATTTGATGAGCAATTCAGTCTTATTCTTGCAAGATTAAAAAAAGTCAGGTGTCTTATAAATCTGTCTATTCTCATTTATGTTATCACTTTTTATGTCTGATTCAATCAAGGCTCTTTTATGTTACTAAATAACAAATTTCCAAAGCTTATTCATTGTTCAGAAAATATAAATATTAATCATTGCTCTCTATTTTTTCTAGTCAAGTGTGCATTTATTATTCTCAATTCCTCGCCTTATGGATGCTCCCTATATTAGTGCATTTTAATGTAAATTTAACATTCGTATTAACCTCGATGAAAAATAAAAATTCACAAAACAATGTGTTCATTTCATGTTGTCCACAATAAAATAAACATATTGTGTTTATAAGTATTATGATGAAGAAAACATGGTATCTACAAATATATGGTTTGCAGTAAAAAACAATAATCTAATGAACTTTAAGCCAAATCCAGTATGCAATAGATCTATTAGATTGTGTAGGTCTTAACAGTTTTAAAGTAGTGCTTTAGGGATTGTATTATGGCTCAGTGTGTAAAGAGGCTTGTCACCAATCCTTATGACTTGAATCCTATTTCCAGGATCAACAGGATGGAAGAGTTCTGAAAGATATGTTCAGCTCTCCTTAAGTGTTAGTACAGGCTTCCTCCAGAGACAAAACAAAATGTAATTTTTTTCAGTTAATTGAACCTTACATTTGTAAGATATGTGTAATAATTTGACAGTTCAGGCTTTGTTAACAATTGGCACATATTTTTCTCATTAGAAGATTTTATTATAAAAACCAGAAAGAAGTAACAAAACTTGTCACCCCACCCCCAATAGCAGCCAAAGATTATGAAGCTATTAAATATTAAATTGTGTGCAGGTTCCTAGTTGCTAAGAAAATAGAAACAAACTTACATGAATACCATATGAAACAAGACTTTACTGTCATTGAAGAGGCAGAAAAGATCGGTTCCAATGGAAACCATCTGCCCGCTGGTAAACAGATCTCATTTAGCTCTGGACACAGGAATGTACTCTGCATATATTCTGCTGGGCTTAAGATAAAAGACTTTGCTCCTTATCGTCAAAGAAGAAATCTGTCAATAAAGTTACCTAATTGGCATAAGAGGCACACACTTTAGCACTGAAAAACAAGTCTGCATTTCTAGAATATTCCAAACAGGGTAATGCAACCGGCTTGGGATGTAAGGTCTTCTTATCTCCTTTCAAAGAAATGTTTCAAGGCTGAGATAAGCACTCACAGAGCTGCATTAAGGTGTTCAAACAGATTTAGACTGCCTATTCACAAATTCTTGTGTATATTCATTAACCAATTGATGAATGTTTCCTATTTCTTAAGGCATAGATAGATATAATGTACTCATGGCAAAACATATTTCTTTTCACAGTCAATACAACTTTTACCAAAATTAACTGGCTGAAAATAACATCCTTTATATAAAATACAGGTAAGGGCTTATGTACATAGCTCAGCTATTAAGAACTTCTGTTGCTTTTGCAAAGGATCTTAATTCAGTTGCAGAATCAAGTCATGCAGCTCACCATGACTTGTAACTCCAGTTTTAAGGAAATCCAAACATCTGGCCTCTGTAGGCACCTAATCATAAACACATAATGCAGATATATGTATGTATGTGTGTATATATATATATGTGTGTGTGTATAATAAAATGAAAATAAATCTTGAAAATACATATAAAGAACATGTATGCCTATAATCATATTTATAAGTACATGTAGATTACCCTTAAACTGAAAAAATTATATAAATATTCATAAAGATAATGAAGACATTTCTAAATTAATAAATACATATTAAAGATGATATAGCAACATAGAAAGTATTATAAAAGTTGAAATGTTCAAGCATTGTCTTTATTGCTAACATTGGAAATGTACTTATATTTATATAAATTTAAATAATAATCTACAATATGACCAAATGATTCCTCTACTACATAAACAATCAAAAGGAATGAAAGCATATCAGTATTACATTTGTATACATATGTTAATACTAACCTTGTTTATAGTTGTCATATTTTGGAAATAGTTTACATGTCTTTCAGTCATTAATGGATAAAAAAAATTATATCTGCCATCTGGATTACTGATAAACAATACAAGTTAATAAGATGTTGATGCTGCAAACGTGAAAATTCTCAACAACAGGATGCTGGCTGAAAGAAGTCAGACACACAAATGAATGAATGCCCCTGTAACTCCATTGATGGGGCTCTGGAAAAGGTTATATAGCTGACCATGATGGAAAACAGGTAAGGAGTTGCCTAGAGAGTCTAGGGGCAGTGATAATCCCGGGACAACTGCAATGGGGGAAAAAATCAAGTAACTTGAAAACTTGATTCACAAGTATACAAATTTGGTAAAATTACTGAACTACATATTTATGTACATATTTCCCTAGTGGGGTAATTTCGTATCTCTTTAAATAACCACAGATTTCCTAAAACTAATTGTAGAATTAAAATCAGTGTCCTATAGAAAAGAATTTTGATCAATGCCCACAACACAGTTTTCTGTGAAATGACATGCACACTTAAATAGTAACATCCCAATTTATTTGGCAATGGTGTTAGTCCAAGCTAGTAATAAAAAAGCCATGGAAGAAGGAAAGGATGATCTTGGAGTAAGGGTGGGAGTAGAGATAGTGGATTACCATAGCAAAATGTTGTAACCCACTGAAATTTCAAATAAAATTCATTATCTGCAGAAAATATGGTACAGGTGGTTGAAGGCAAAAAAAAAAAACAGGTAACACATGTGATATTGACCTACAAATGGGGCCCAGCAGGAGGTAACAGGAGAGAACAGCAACATGATTTGAAACACATGCATAGGACTTCTAAACACACAAAAAACAAACAAAAAAAAGAAAGAAAACCAAAGAAGAGGTCATTCTGAGCTATACATATTCTGGTAGGAAAGAATGAGGCCATGCCAAGAACTAAACACTTTTATATCTCGTATGAATTATTTCTGTCTCCATAAATACAAAGACACACGCATTTAAAATAGCTGTGCTTCATTGAGAATACAATATAAAATTGATCTACAGCTCAGCAGGAGTAGTTTCTTTTATTTCAGAAACTTAGGTAAAACAATCCATTTTTGACAATGTGATGCAAAGAATGCACTGAATGCATTCTTTAATAAATAACCATTAAAGAATTCTGTATGTTATAGAGGATAGATAGCATTGAAAATCAACTCATTATGTATTTTTTAATTTTAAAATTTAATTCTATACAGAAAGATGACAGTCAATAAAATGTCTCAGACTTAAGAAATCATGGAAGTGCAGAAATGGTACTGTGCACATCTGCCGAACAATAAAAAACAATTACAAATATTTCTATTCACCTTTGGCAAAGCTTAAAATAAATACATGTGTGTCATTTTTAGTTTTTAAAATTGTTCAGAATTTCAAATGGCTTCTAGGAGTTTTTAACTTTTCAACTCACAGTTTATGAGTTGAATGAAGTTATTTAGTCTGTGTGATTTTTATCATGTGTGTGTGTGTATCTGTCTGTCTTTCTGTCTGTGTGTGGGGGGGAGTACTCAGTAGATGTGGATGTATGTTTGAATGTGTGATCCCTATCAGGAATAGAATAAAGTGTATACCAAATGTACTACTACTTCTATCTCTTCTTTGCTGGTGATGGGAGTGCAGGAAACAGAAGTCGCTTAGATTATGACTCACTGAGAGTATTTATTCTGAAAGAATGAATGTTCAGAGCTGCAATGCATGGGAAGCAGGTAATTCTTCTCTGTAAGTGAGGATAGAAGTTTCCCACTCACTGTTTCTTTGTCTCCACTAATTTTACAAATTGATGCAATATGGTCACAGAGTAAAAGGTTTCAGATCCAATCCTATTCCCTTACCTCAAACTGCACCCCATGGCCCCATGCCAATGAATTCCTGTCTGGCTCACAGGAGAAAAGGGAACTTCATCTTTACAGTTCAACCAGCCATGTCATTAGAGATCAGAAAGATGCCATTCCACTTATTTCTACTCAAGTGCCCATCTCTCAGAATCCAAGGGCTGGGTACTATGGATGGAGACCTAGACCCTGTGGGTGAAAAGGGATTTTATAATGGAAGGAGCAGTGCTGCAGTCTTTATCTAGTAGATAGGGTGCCTATAACATAATCTCCCATTGCCTGAGAAGAAAATCTTAAGACATGGTTTGAGTAGCAGTACAAATTCTCGTTATATCATTATTATTGTTATTATATTTTAATTTATTCTTCTCTCACAATACATCCCAACTAGTTTTCCTTCCCTCCACTCCTCCCTCCTAGTTCCCTTCGCTTCACCTGAAAGCAGAAAGAGACTTCACTAAAATTTTAAGTACATGCACTTATTCAATACTCTTAAGCAATCCTATCGCCAAGAAATTTAATGATAGGTGAAAAGTGAATGTTAAACTGAAAAAATATTCTGTGTGCATAATTTATTCTGTCTAGCCATTAACAACTTTCACAGATGCCTTGTCAGTTCTACAACAGAATTTCATTCAAATGATAACTGAATAGTAAGAATATTCATTATTATTTAATATAAAATTATATGTTTCTATCATTTGATATACAGCTCGATGTCAGAACATATTTTAGCAATTAGTTATTGATAGGCAAGATAAAATAATGTAATTAATTGCACGTTCAACAAAACCTAAGTAAATGATTTTGTTTTCAGTTGACAGTGATAAAATGTTCAATGCCATGTTACAATTTCTGCTCCTTCATTTATCTTTGCTGCAAAATGAAGAATGTCAGAGATTGAAAGGGTTGAGTTCAGGACAAATTTTAAGTGACTTCCTTTATCTTTGATTGGAACAAGATTTCAAGGGATGAAAATTAAATGTACAAGGCACTCTTGTATGTGGTGAAAACTTTGAAATCACTTCTTTGTCATTTTAATCATGACAAAACCATTAGATAGATGTAGTCTGAGAAAAATAGCAGTAGACAAGACCTATTGGATTCATTGTCCCATCGAACATCTTGGTGTGCTAAGTAGAATTTGGAGCTCTCTGTCCTAATCAATACTTTTAGGTATTCCCAGTCCATGTACAAGAGACCAGAAGGATTAGTTGAAATTTCACAACTGTTTCTCCTTTGTTTCTAAGGCCCTAGAATTCTGAGGAAGTGTACAAAGGCAAATCATGACGATTTAGTGAAGATTAAAAAAGCAACCATTTTTTATCTAATTTGTGCAATTCATGCCTTATACTTGCATTTCAGTATGACTGAGATTTTTAATTGCAACTCCCTTTTCAGCAATAGCTATAAAAATAAATTTAATATTAAAAGTCTATTAAGTACTAATTCATATTGAACTTAATGCTTTTGAATAGCATCTATGTATACTCATGCTTTCAGCAATTTAAGGTATTAAATTTCTGAAGTTGTGAAATATATAATAATGTTAAGTAACAAAACTAAATTATTATGAAGGACTTAGTTTTATAGTACAATGAGACCCTTTCACAAAATAATAGACTATGCTGTCTATTGTCATTAGCTAATTCCTTTCATATTACTAAAGGTATGTTAGAAAAATCAGTATGAAATCTTGAACAGTAAAATATATAAACATAACTGGAAGAGATCAAGTTAGTTCAGATCTATACAGACATTACTGTGTTCCAGATTAACCAATGTCAGGAAAGCATGGTATTGGCAAAATAATAAATCTTCCAGTGGAACAGTACATAGATCTAAATGTATAACAATGCAAAAGTAGCCAAGTAATTATTTTAAAATATAAAGTAATTTTCAGCCAAAGAAGATAGAATAGTTCATTGTATTTAGAGCCAAATTTCAATAGGACATCTTATACTATCTTAACTATAAATGAATTATAGATTCCTTATAAAACTTTGATCTGTATAGCATTTATTAAAAAAAAAGAAAAACACAATTTACAGCCCTGGGTAAGTAAAAGGACATAGTCATAACACAAAAGACAAATACACTTAAGTGAAGCAAAGTCCAAATTGGCACAGTGAATCTTGGAGGAAAAACAAAATTTGAAATTTAGTTAGTCATATAGTTATGTAAGAAATTCATTAGTTTATTTTAATGAGATGTCACAAAAATGTATGATCTCAAGACCACAGAAACTTATAACTTGGTTCATATTCACTGACTATATATTGCTGATATGCCAGACATAGAGTTACAGGGGACAACCATTCTAGGGGTTTAAGCAGTAATAACTCAAGAATAAAAAGACAATTGTCTCATGAAACCAACATGAATCTCAAACTGATTATGCTGAATGAATGAATTAACACTCCAGAAGTGACATTCTGTGAGGTCCCACTGACTTGCCATCCCTGAATGTTTTACCCTTAAAACTGTAGTAAGAGAAGAAATTAACAATTGTTAATAATGGTGTGTGTGAAAAGGATTACTAAAAAAGTGAGAATGTAGGTGTAATATAGGTCATGATGAAACTGGGATGTGTCCAAACTGCTATTCCTTACACTATCTTTCAATATGATAAAATCCAAAGAACTACAATGGAAAATATAATTATTCTATATACTGGTAATGAACATTAAAATTTCAATAATGATGAAAGAAAACTAATTTTGAATAAAGTAGACATTTTTCTTTGTTTTTCACATTTAAAATTCCATAGTATTATTATATTTCCCTCTGAATGTGTGTATTTATGTCTGATGGAAGGACAATAAATAGAGGGAATAAAACTGAGAAAAGAAGGGATAGAGGAATATAGGTAACCAGAGATTAAGATAAAGAAGGAGCGAACTTTCCAGAAAACAACGTTAAAATGGTTTTTAATCTTTTTCTGTGTATATATAAAAATTGAAAATCAAGATCCTGAATACATCAGCTTAAAGTGCAATTGTAGGAGGATACACACTCTATCTGTCTGTGTGTCTGTCTGTCTATCCATCTATCATCTATCTATAAAAGTATATTACATGTATATATAGTATGTATATATATAATTCCATGTTTTAACATAATATCTTGAATAGAGCACAGAGACAGTAATTCATATACTAGAATTTGCCTTCTCCTCCATTATACATGTCTATACTTACTGCTGCTCATTGTAATGTATACTGAATTATTTAATCATTCTGAATCCTCAGGTGAAATAAAGGGTTTATGTCATATTTTGATGAGTTGTCTTGGTAATTATAGGAGAAACTATACAATTATAATTTTCTCGATCTGTGATGCTTAGTGAAACCAATAATTACAACTGAAAAATCAAGTAGGATGTGCAACCATATATGAAACTATACAGTAATACAATAAGCATCATCTTCCTGGTTCTCCTTTGAATAGACACCATTACCTCCACTCTTTCTCATTTTTACGCATTGAACCTCTATTTTTTTTTATAAGCTAACCATTGTAGACTTGTGACTATAATTCCAGCATGTTTTCAATCTTTTCATACATTCTGGTGGCTACATTCTGTTAGAGTATAGTTTGGAGCCGCTTGTTTATCCCAGCATCCAAAAACCGAACTAATCACAAAGAAACCGTATTAATTAAATCGCTGCTTGGCCCATTAGCTCAAGTTTCTTTTTCTTTTTCTTTTTTTTCTTTTTTTTCTTTTTGGATTTTCGAGACAGGGTTTCTCTGTAGTTTTGATGCCTGCCCTGGAATTAGCTCTTGTAGACCAGGCTGGCCTTGAACTCACAGAGATCCGCCT
>LOEQ01010857.1:37413-47889 GCA_001685075.1 Bramus lutescens | reverse complement strand
CATCTTAATTTAACCCATCTCCATTAATCTGTGCATCACCACGAGGTCGTAGCCTAACAGCAAAGTTTCAGCTTTGGTGCTAGATCCATGGCTTCTCTCTGACTCCACCTCCCTTCTCCCAGCATTCAGTTTAGCTTCCCCCACCTAGTTCTATTCCCCTATAGCACTGCTATTGGCTCAACGCAGTTTCTTTATTTATCAATGGTAATCACGGCATACAGAGGGAAATCTCACATCAGCAGAGGGTAAATAAAAGATGGTTTATATAATCTACACTAGCTTAGATTTGGCATTATAATTCCTTTGCTTTCTTATTTTCATGAGACTCTTCATTGTTTTCCACAATACTGTTTTTCTTCACCTATTCTTTCCATCTTCCACCTTGTAATCGATTCTCCACTACTCTTCTTTGTGTTTGATTTTATAATACTTTTCCTTTTGGTATTATTTGACACTGAAGAGACTGGGTTCCGTTTAAGAAAATTATTTCAGCTATTGTTAACGCAGATAAAGTTTTTCAATTGGCTATTTCTGTATTTGTTTGTTCTGTTATTTTATAACTATAAATTCATCAAATTTATATTAATTATCAGGCTAGAAAAATGTCTAATATATAAAACCCAGATTTTTAACATTGATTTGATTGTTGGCTTTAGTTCTATAGTTTCTTCAAAATTGTAATAACAGATCAGGCTCATAAAGTAAGGAAGAGGTGATTATTTCAATTTCCATAATTAATCCAGTAGATAAAAATGAGCATCTTATGACCAGTCAAAATTAATGACATATGAAAATATTAAGAAAATATTCCTTGCTAGGAAAAATCTCAATTCAAAACTCAGTTTTAATTTGCATTATTTTTTACATATTCTCTAACACAATTATATAAACTATTATAACTTAGATGTATTTTCTTTTAAGTTACATATGTCTGGCATTCAAATACAATAATAATTCAATTTTCTTTATCAAGAGAGAAAATTTCAATGGGAGACAGTGTTCTGACAAATGTGATTTCTTTTTAACTTATTCTGTTGATTAATTTAATCATCCCAGGATGTCCTTGAACTTATTATGCAGGTTATGCTAACTTTGAGCCTGAAGCAGTGCTTTTGCATAAGTTTCTCACATGCTGGATTGCATATTTATGCTAATTAACACAGGTAAAATATCATATTTGAAGAGCAGTATTCATTTCTATTAGAAATGCCACATGTACAGATTTACATGCATGACATTAGACTGGATTAAACATACTTCTATTAAGGCTCTTTAATACTAATTTGTCCACAGTTTGTACAGCATTAGTAAACTGTTTCATTTGTGATATTATAAAGGAGCAAAACTACAAAGAATGAGTAACAATTTTTTTGTATGGCAAGATATAATCAAAGAATGAATTTTAAAAGACTTCTTATAGTGAGTACATTCTCAAACTTATTTGGAGGAGAAATTTGTGTCACAGAAAGGTCAAAAAAATCACTAGCAAAATTAAACGAAAGGCAAGACTCCAGTGTCATTTTTCTTGCTAATGCTCTTTCTTCTCATGTTTCTTAGAGTGACTCTAAATGTGAATAATTTATAAATGTATAGCTAGGTGAAATATTCATAAAGAACAATTGTGCACCCCAAACTTTAATTAGAAAGTGGCTGAGTTGATTGTGTTATTCTCCTTAAACAATTAATGCAGTGCTCTGTGAAACTGCTTTTCTTTTGAGAATATCTAGAATGGAAGGAAAATTGAAATAGATATGAAATCTAAAGTAACTCAATTTTATGTAAATTTATGTATGAAACAAAAAACAGTATAGCAATGAAATCTTCTGGGCTTTAATTTGATTTGAGGCCTGATACATATTTTGACCATCTTTCCTTCTTGCAAAAAGGAAAATACTCCAGAAAGAACAAGTCATTGACTGTGTAATGTACATCAATCAAACTTGCTAACTTATGATGCTTCCCCAGGGTATTTGCTCTTTGGTAGTCGTCAGAAATATAAATGGACAACGTGGTGTGGGAGTGTTGTGCAATGGAGCAGGGAAGCATGATATTCTGTCTGCCATAGCCCTTCACTGCAAACAACTAATTAATGGGCTGCTATACATCCTGTTTCTCAGGGGTCAGAGGTATTCTTACGAATCTTCAGCGTTGCCTGTTTAAATGAAAAGAGATGACAGATTAATCTAGTGTGTTAAGCATAAGGGGAGGGAAAGTCCTTCTCTGTCCAGAAAGATTCTGCCTGTAACTATGAGCTTCAGAACCCAGAGGACATGGTTCCCTTAACGAATTTTATTTATTAAACTTTAACCTCTTAAACAAGAAAAATTAAAGGTAATTTATTCTAAGAAAATAATTAATTTGATATATTATGTCTGAGAAGCCACTTTCCCGAATCAATTTCCTGATTAAACCACTTGTATTTTAATCAACAGAATAAGTTAAAAGAAACCACATTTCTCACAACACTGTCTCCTATTGAAATTTTTCTCTCTTGGCAAAGAAAAATGAGATACTTTAGCATTTGAATGCCAAATATTTGGAAGTTAAAAGAAAAAATGTACCTATGTTACAAAAGTTTATATTATGTGTCAGAAAGAACATATAAAATTAGTGCAAATTAAAACAGAATTCTGAATGGAGATTTTATTAGCTAATATATTCCTAATATTTTCATATAATTCTAATTCTTATTGCCACATATTAATCATTTTATCTATGGATTAATTATGAAATCTGAAATAATTTCCCCTTTCTCAATTTATAATCCTGATCCATTAATGATAAGACAACTGAGAGGAAACAGCAGAATTAAAAACAACAATTAAACCAATGCTAAAACTCTAGGTCTTATAGGTTAAGTTTCTCTTGTGAATTAATATAAATTTACCTCAGAAAAGTTAGTAATAATAATAAAAGAAACAATTTATTTTTATTTGTGACTTCATCAATTAAATAATTCTTATACTGATATTTGTTAAATTTTCTACCAGTTTTTCTACAAATTTTTCTAAATTAAGAACGTATACAACTGATTAAAGGTTTAGTCAATCCTATGGCTTGTGATACTTCTTAAGGAGTCTACGATTTTCATCTGCCGCTCATTTGTTATGGCTTTTAGTCTTAATTATTTGACAATGTTCTATTTTATGTTAGGAATTTAGGTTACTGCTACAAGTTCTATGGTATCTTGTCAATTCATTCTTAAATATTTCCTTGTATTATTTCTAAATTCAAATCTACTACACTGGAGCCCAACTTTTTAGTTAATATGATAATGTAGTTATTTCATACCAATGATCTAGCCAGATACTTTTGTTTCCTGTACTAGTAATGTGCTAGGAATATTTTATTTTGATGTTTAGAGAACTCTTACGTCTTCTTTGTCTATATGGATGCATATGTTTTGTGTTAAAACACAACCTAAGGGAACAAATGTAATTTTTTTATTATTCAGCAGGGTTAGTTTTATGCATAGCTACCTCATTATCTCTTTTGTTCCATTCTGTCCTTCAGTTGAACTGAATAAAAGATGTTCAGAAAGATGAATCTTAAAAACAGAATATGTTATCTCTTCAAGGAACTGAAATTCAGCTCAAACTTTAGTACTGACTTTGGAAGACTAGTCAGCATCCTAATTTCAATTCACTGAAAATAATACTTCTCAAGTGTGTTGGGAATGAAAAGGAATTTTATTGTATTACAACAAAAATTTACTAAATATTTTTCAGGTAAGTAATAAAAGTATCTATTGACCATATATAATTATAATTAATTGGATGAGTGAAGAGAAGAAAATACAAAAAATGTTTAAATATGTATTACCCCAAATGCTAGTATTGTTTTTATTTTTGAGATAATAATTACATAATCTCTCCCTTTCTTTTCCTCACTCCAAACTCTTCCATATTTCTCTGTTTTTTATCTTTCACATCTATGGATTGTTTTTCATTGATTATTGCTCTATGCATATATGTAAATGTGTGTATGTGATATAAATACATACATGTGTAGCATAATGGTCTCTGTGGTGTATGCATTTATTCCCAGGACTCAAGAGGCATTGGTAGGTGAATTTCTGTGAGTTCGAGGCCAGCCTGGTCTACAGAGCAAATTCCAGGACAGTCAGGGCTGTTACACAGAAAACTCTGTCTCAAATACTAAATATCTATATCTATAACAATCATCTATATAAATTTGTGTGTGTGTATATATATATATATATCTCAGTCTGCATAATGCTACTTGCACATATGTTTTCAGAGTTTATCACTTGTAATCAGATAACCAATAACTGTGCTATTCCCTAAAATATAATGTTTCCACAAAATCATTCCTTAGTTGCCTGTAGCTTAGTTGCCTGTAGGGTTGAGTTCCTGTGGTCTTTGCCATGTTCACTTTGGCATGCCTATTGCTGTCATTCTTATTTTATTTTTATTTATTTTATTCTTATTTACTTTATTTTACTCATTATTGTGAATAAATTTCTAATATGGCCACATAACTTCTATGAGACTCAAAATTCTTCAGTCATCTATGATATCAACTAGGTTCAAACCATTTCTCACCACTAAAATCCCATCCATTTCTGGATGTGTTCTGTGATGTTTTATGCCTTAATCCACTCATGCTAGCATAAAATGTCATCATAAATATTGTCATCTAGAACCAAAGAATTTACTTTTTGTGGTCTAGAGAATGGGAAGTGAAAATTCAAGGTTATAGGATGACTAGATTTCCTGGAGAAGCCATCAGTGGCGATTATTGATCTGTTCTCCTGTTGTTATGTAGACAAAATAGCTGTATAAGATTACCTAAAAAGGTATCAATATTCCGAAAGAACTAATGGCTTTCCAAAGTTCCATTTCCATATAATACTGTATTTAAAGAATTTATTTCATTATAGAAACTGTTGATGAATTCACATGGTCAGAACAAGACAGCAAAAATTAAAGCTTGTCACACATGGAAAATACAAGTTCAAATCTCATTAAAGTAAAACTTTATGTTAAATCTTAATCTTCTTTTGATCAGTGTCCACTGGGATAGAAGTGCCATCTCCTAAATACCTTAGTTTGGGGAATTCCATCTTTCATAACAGATAATGATACATAGCTATACCAGGAATGTGACTATGTATGGCTTAAATTTCATGACTCCCTCTTACTTGTCTTTAAAATAATATTTAGTGGACTCTACTCACACAGTTGGACATTCTCTAATCAATGTTTTCTGCAATGACCATGGCACATTATTTGCCTAAACTTCACTACCATAGACTAGGGGCTTTTTTTTCCTTAATTTTCTCAAGTGGTGTCCCTTCTGTCCTCTCCTAGTCATCCTTTGGTAAATAGGTGGAGGTATTACGCAAATTTCCCAATATTGCTGCACATAATGAATTCCGTATTGGGGCAGGAGGTTAGAAATTACTTATGGAACAGCCTTGAAACGCAGATCTGCTATGTTAACCAACAAAGTGTACTGAGATTAGACAGGCATTATGAACCTTCTTTAATACCTAATTAATGATACTTGTATCCTTTTTAATATTTATTATTTATTTTATAACCAAAACTGCAGTTTTCCCACCCCTTCTCCTTTCAGTTGTATTTCTTATGAGTAATTCTTGCATTACCTTTCGTGATAGAGCCCCAATAATTAAAGTATATTGCATACTTAATGTTTTGTTTTATCTTTTGGCATATAAGTAGGCTTAGAACATTCTAAACCCTTGATTATATCCATCACCTTTATTGGTTACTCGTTTCATATTTTCATACTATACTACAAACAGTGAAAAAGAACCAAGGAAACCGTTACAATATTTTTGTGTGTATTTATTCATCTGAATACATTGCTTAATGATTTCTAAGTCTAAGTTAAATGAAACACTAGTTCATGCAGTTCAGTCATTGTTTTTGAAAAACAAAATGACCTGTTCTCTATACCCAATAGCATATTTTATTTATTTCAGAAGTCTCATTAAATGAGTCTTTTAATTCTTAATCCTGTCAGCACTTTATTCAGGATTGCTTAAGTAATTAACTAAAAGATTAAAATAGTTGCACTATTTTCTCCTAAACCTTCAATATTATTATGCTTTCAGAGGGATGCTGGAATAATCTAGCATATGTCTCAAAATTCTTACTGTTCTATTCATTATTATTTCTCAACTGTTTCCACACTTTTGTGTATTTTTTACAGCAATGTCTTAGTTCATGGTACTAAAAACGATACTGATACAGGATTCATAAGTGTTTATAAGTGCAGATTTGTATATTGATTTGTAATTAATGTTTTCATAATAGACCTTCATATATACATATTTGATCTAATATAGAAATATATTATATATACCTTATATATTTTCCATTTTGAATGTGGTATCTGAGGAAAAGCAAAGAACATAATTCAAAACCAACCTTAAGGCTTGGGAACAAGAACAGGAAAAGCATATCCTATATCAAACAAAAGACAATTTCTAAGAGCAGAGAAACAAATTTTTCACAGCACATGAAATACTTTTAGAATATAAATAGGCTTTCCCATTTGAATGACTCAACACATATGGCTCCTAGATATTAAATCTATGCTGCTAAGCACTAATTCCCTCCTTCTAGAGTCAAATGCTTTATCCTCACATGTATTTCTTCCCACACCATTAAATTTTACACCAAAAACTTAAAAAGAAAAAATTATTTTGATCCATGCACAATTACTTCATAATAATTCACATTTAATCTATGACACAATGGACCAACAATGTTTTTTTTCTCTTTTTAACAATTATGTATATTAAATCTATAGCTAAAGTATCTCTTCAGATCAGCAATCTGAAAATAAAGAGGAAATGTTTAATGTATGAGTTCTATCTTTACTGGCTACAATTGAAGCTTTTTTTCTCAGTGGGTACTGCCTTAATACCAACTTTTTGTTTAAATCCTCCATTAACATCTGCCCAAACAGAGATCCTTGAGACTTTAATCAGAACTCAGTTTTTTTGTAGTTGGCAGCATATGCTCTAAAAATGTTCATTGCAATGTCAATCCTAGTATTACTGAAACATAATTTTTTGTAAAGTTCCTATAATTCTGTATACAAATAGCTATTTACATAAATAATTTAGGTTTAGTAAATTAATCCTATATTATTCACATTCTATTAAGCACTACACAAATTATAACATTTAACACCTGCAAATACAAATATTAGTTATTTTACCAATTAATTATTTGAGATGAAACTGTTTCCCACAAGTCTCAAACCAATTTGGAGATGTCATATTTAAATGATATTTTATTTCTGTGCCAGAGAATGGTATGCACATTTCAAATGGAGTATGAAAAGTCTTGCATTAATCATTTCTTCTTCAAATATTTCACCCTCTTCCATCAAGTAAACCTGACTTATTATGGGCTATGGTTATAGTTTATAGATATACTTGCATCTATGGATTAAATGGCTATGCTTCTGATCTCAGGATTCTGTAAATTCTCACTTTGAATCTTGTTAGTTTATGAATATATATTCTGATGATTCCTCTTACTTTCTCTAAATTTTCTTCCTTTAAATATGATTATATTACTTAGCATTTGCTTAGTGGATGAACATATGGTACTCTAAGTAACTGAGTCACAATGGGTCTCTGTTGCTGTGAAGAAATACCGTAGCCATGGCAGCTATTATTAGGAAACCTTTAGCTGAGATGGCAGTTTACAGTCTTAGAGGATCAGTCCCTTATTGTCGTGGCAGAGAGCATGACACCTGGGAGTATAGTGGCATGGAGGTAGACATGGTGCTGGAGCAGGTACTGAGAATTCTTACATCTTGGCTAGCTGGCAACAGGAAGTGGTCTCTCTCCCGGAACATGGCCTGAAATATATGAGACCTCAAAGCCCGCCTCCGCAGAGACACACTTCCTCCAACAAGACCTACTCCAACAAGGCCATACCTTCTAACAATGTCACTCCCTTTAAGGTTCAGTTTCTACCAAACAACCACAATGGCTAGCCGCAACTCTAAAGCAATTCTGCCTCTGCTCCCTGTGTGCTGGGATTATAGATTTGAGCAAAAACACCTGGGTCACATACTTTAACTTCTATAGTGTCCTGAATTCTTTTCCTAAAAGGAGCTGTAGAACTTCTTTATGTTTTCATGTTGAGTGGAATGAGTCAAGAAATTCAATTCTATTTAGTACTTCTCTTATGTATATGTAACTGCGTTTCCTCTGTTTTAGCAGCATCCTTCTGCTGTGGGACAGAGTTTGATACGTTATAGGACAGAGAAAATTTCTGTACTAATGATTCTCATTTGACATCAAATTTTCTGTATCTCCCTTGAGGTAGTGTGGAAGAGTTCTAATTTCTTTGCATGTTTTTGCAAATACTAATGTTTTTCTAGTAAGTAAAATAGTTTCCAAATATTGTTTGTTCAGCAGATCTTTGATGGATATTGTTTGGATATCATTTCATACATTTAAAGGTCATGTATTCATTTACACTTTGAGATAGGTTCACTCTACTCTCAAAATTCTGCATGTTCTATTTATTCTCACCTAGAAACTCTTGACATAATCATGGCTCTCTGAAAGAGTCTTCATTAATCGACCTGTATATGGCTTCTTCTTACTTGTTTCTCAGCTTTCTTAAAAGGTACATCCTAATACTGATCATGGACCTTATTGTTTTTCATAATTATCTGCTAATTCCTTACCATTTCTCTTTATAAATATCAAATCTCCTTATGCTATAACTTTACTTCTAAAATTTCCTGACATATAGTATGAGTTATATTAGCATTTGATAAGTAAATTAATTAATTAAATGTAAAACAGTTATGTTCCCAGGCTAGAACATTTTTAGTAGGCTCTGATCTCCAAAATTTATTGACCTCTTTTATTAATTATTGTGTTTAACTGGTGCCAGGAAGCTAACAGATATTTAATAGCTGTTTGTAGATTTGAACTGATGTGTGGTTGATGAGAATTTAGGACTAATTGTAGAGACATTAAAGAAACTAGAAATGGTAATAGTTTATAATTAAAATAAATATATTACATCTCACAAAAGCAAAACTGTCTTTAATCTGAAAAGCACTCCCTTTGGGTGCCAAAGAAATTCATGTTTGAAATTTTTCTTTCAAACCAGAAAATAACAAGAAAAAAGTCGCAATCAAACCAATGTTATAGTACAAAATCTCTTTAAACAGGTACTTGACTTTGATTTTGAAAGATCATTTTTTGAGTATTCCCAAGAATTGTAAAAATAGGTCTGTTTGTTGTTGAGCTCAGAAAGCAGCTCACAAATGATTTGAGACCTCACACATAGCAATTATTGCCTTAGGCAGGAAACTTGAATATTTGTTTTCCTTTCACGTGCCATGAAGGGCAATGGTCTCTCCACTAGTACAAAAGATAATGATGTTTGCACACAGATTAAAAATTATTATACCTCTTCAAAAAGCTGACTTCAATCTTTACTAAAGATCAAAATACTTATACAAAGCATATTTGAATTGCTTGTGGTCTGTGGATGAAGGGATTTGTATTAGAAAATCTCTGTTTCTCCATTTACTCTATACTGTGTGTGTGTGTGTCTTTTTATATGTATGAGTGAGTATAAAACCCACATATGGAGATCAAAGACAATCAATAGAAATGATTTGGCTTTGGCCTTTCATCAAGTGGGTCCTGAGATTGGCTTCCTGACATCAGGTTTATTGGAAGGCAACTTTACCTGCTGAGCCATCTTTTCAGCCCTGGTTGGTAATTTCTTGTAGTGTTTCTGATATTTTTATTTGAATAAATAAAGCCTGTTTCGCTGTTTTGTTTTGTCTGTCCTTCAGGTTGAACTTCAATTACTGTATCTGGGTTTTTATTAATTGTGATAAAATCTCTAACTATATTAATAGTTTTATTTTGGTTTGATTTTCAAGAAAGATTTTGTGTGGTCTTGACTGTCTTATATTTAGCTCTTTATGCTAGGCCGCCAATGAATTCACAGAGATCTACCTGCCTCTGCTCCCTAGTTCTAGGATTAAAGGCATTCACTATCACTGCCTTGAGTCTTAACATATTTTTAATAAAGTTAAATATTACTTGACATTTTCTATAACTGATTCTCTGTTTCAAAGGCCAATGTAACTGTGTACAGTAACCTACATTAGTCTCTAGCATTAAAAAAGCCTAAAAGCCTGGAACTAAATTTTTAAAAATTACCATATTACATAGTATATTCATAAAATAAAAATATTTCTACATACAATATATGAATTGAAATTCTGAGTAACATTGTTAGATTAGGTTATATTTCCTTTCATATACTATTTCTGGATCATCACAGGATTCAGATCAATAGAACTGTATACATGTAGAAGAAAATAACTGAACTAATAAAGACTTATAATGACATCATTTTCATTTTATAATTGATTTTAATCTCTTCTTTTTGAATTATATACATGAATAGAAAGTATTTCCCA
>LOEQ01010857.1:0-12584 GCA_001685075.1 Bramus lutescens | reverse complement strand
TCTCTGTAGCTTTGGAGCCTGTCCTGGAACTCACCCTGTAGATCAGGCTGGCCTCGAACTCACAGAGAATCACCTGTTTCTGCCTCCTGAATGCTGGGATTATCTCTGTGTGCCACCACAGCAAAGCTAATTGTTAACTCTTAATTTAGGCCAGAGGCCTGTGAGATTTCCCCCATCTACACTGGGATGTCAACTATAAACCATACACAGAAAAAGATTGGAATTAGCAAGAATCACTAGAAGTATAGTAAAATAAAAGGGAAGTTAGAGTTTCTTCAGAATATTTTCTAACAAAGACTTGGGGGAAGACAAGAGAGATAATGCAAATTATTGTTTTTTTCTTATTTTGTTAGTCATTGTATACTGGGAAAGTGATTTTAGAGTCTCTAGAAAGATGGTACATAGATGAATAAAAAGATGGATAAAAGAACAGATGGTAGTAGATCAATAACATAACTGCTAGATGATAGATGGTGATAGAAAGATAGGTAAATGATATAGATGATAGATTATGATAAAAGACAGGTAGATGATATCATATAATGAGGAGAGAGAGAGAGAGAGAGAGAGAGAGAATGTGTGTGTTTTATAGATTCTTGAGTATATCAACTTCTAGTGTAAGAAGTTGATGACATGGAGGTTGAGAAATCAGTTCTAATTTAGAATCAAAGGTACACTGCATGAAAATTACCCAAGCCAAGGATGCAGATACAGCCTGATAGATTACTGGATTGTTTTCACTTGCTTGACAGAAAGCAACATTTTGTTTCTTAGACCTTTAGCTAATTAAATGATGAGGACCAACCATATAATATTTAATGTTCTTTATTCAAAGTTTACCAATTTCCACATAAATTTATGCATACACACACAAAAACATCCAGAATAATGTCTGGTTGATTATCTGGGTATAGCTGCATAGCTGTGTTGATGTATTCAATTTAACCAATACACTACTCTGTGTACAGTACAAGAATAAAAAGTGGATGCATGGCTTATCAATTAATGTTTCCAGCCTTCTACTAACTATTCAATATTGTCTGTGAACATATAGTTAGTTATAAGTGCTCTAAGAACACTCTCAATTAATAATTTTGAGGATAATTTAAACAAAGAAGGATAATCTTTGCACAGTCCTGCATAGCTTGAGATCTTTCCTTGTTTCAAATCATGTAACTTGAAGCATTACTATCAAGGAAATTAGTCCTTCTGACCTTACTCTTTAGATTACTTTCCACTGCGCTTATTTTCTTTTGAAGTGCATTACCTTTCTTGAAATGAAAAGAAAGTGTTCCAATTAATTACATTTCTTTTCATTCTAGTTCACAGTGTTTTTTTTTCCTTTCTTCTCATAACCACATGCTAATTTTCCACTTCAGTGACTGTAAGACAAAACTAATTTGTTCCATTTAAAAGGTAAAAAGTTAACTAAGTATTGCTTCTCTTGCTAAAAGATAGTCTTAAATATTTCAAATTTTCATTTGTTGCAAATTTAAATTCAAATATAATTCAACAACAAAGGTTTTCACTTATATTATTCTCATGTATTTTAGGTCATTACTCTATCATTTCCATGCCTGTGATTTTTTAATAGCCCAAAGTAAGTAAATGCCATGTTACCACAGTTTGACCACAATAAGAATAATTCACAGCACACACCCTACTCCAGATTACTGTCTCTAACCCCATTAACAGAGTCCATTTTCTTGGTTTGGTCACCATGCAAATAGTCAATTCTACTTGTCAAGTTTCCGATTCCAATTTACGACTATTCAGATTAAGAAGCCATATTTGTCTTCTCCCTAGGTCAAGCATTGAAGAATAGTCAATTTCATTTCTGAAAACAAGATTGGTAGTTTTCTGGTAAATAGGTTGCTCTGCTTGGAAGTCAATATATTTATCTTGAGCTCGGCAGGATTTTAGAGCCATTTTTTTACCATTTTATTTACCATTTATTTTTTTTCTCTATCATCTTGACCATAAACATAGAATCAGTGAGGTTTGGAGCTATTTTGCTTAGTTGATAGGGTAATTAAATCTACTCAGCTATTGCTACAAATACCACCCAAAACGATTCTATTTTTTTAAATTTTTAAACACAATTCCTTTTTTGATTCTTTGGGAATTTCACAATATGACCCCTAATTCCAGTCATCTCCCAATCCCCTGATATCCTCACTTCACCATGCAGCACAACCTCCCCAGAAGAAAAATTTAAAAATCAAACCAAAACCAGCAAAGCAAGCAAGAAATCAAAACAAACAAACAAACAAAAGACAAACTTCTTCACTTTTCCATCTTTTCCTTCTGTCTTATAACTCTTCATTCGTCCTAGTGGCAATAGGAACAGTGTGTCACACAGTATACTCTTTTGTTCAATCAGCTTTACTAGCAAATGTTCATGTCAGTGATTCATTGGTCAATTTCAAGGCCTTTGGTTTCTGGTACAGGATCAACACTGGATTCTCACCCAAATGCCTCTCACATCCTGTGACTGTCCCAAGTAATTAAGATCCTGCAGTGCTGTGGCACAATGGTTTGTACTCTGTCAATTGTATTTTAATAAATGCTTATTGGCTAGTAGCCAGGCAAGAAGTATAGGCGGGTGATCAGGCAGGAAGTAGAGACAGGGCTGTAGTGATAGGGGGGAGCGGGCCTGCTTTTCGTCCAGCCCAGCTCCCGCACGNTCTTTATTAACCAATGAAAGTAACACATAGACAGATAACCCTCCTACATCACAGGGCGACAAGAACAGAAGAATTCTGGGAAGAGGAAAGCTTGGTCTGCAGTCATGACCCCATCCACAGAAAAAGATGTGACTGCCCATCCACAGAAGAAGTAAGATGTGACTGCCTTGCTGAATAAGGTACCTAGCCACGTGGCTAGCATAGACAAGAATAATGGGCTTATAAGTTATAAGAATTAATAAGAAGCCTGAGCTATTGAGCCAATTAGTTTATAACTGATGTAGACCTCTTTTGGATTCCTTTGGGACTTAATGATTGGGGAAAATGGGCAGTACAGAAACCCCGACAACAATGCAGGAGTCATTCAACAGCACCATTCCTTTCATGAATTAAAGCAGATCCTAGAGGAGGTAGATGTTACTTATGGTGGGTCAACCAAATCCTGGCTGTGGGCCTGGGTGGTAATTGAGCTGGTCAGTTCAGGCCACCAGCCCATAGGACTCAGTCAAGAGTGCAGAGCCAGCGTTCCTACCCTATGTCATCAGGGTCAGGGTTTGGAGCCATCACTTCAGAGTGCAGGAAGAGGGGTGTTATGTTCGTGTGTAGGTCAAAGCTAGCTCTCTTGCTACAGTGTCTAGAGAGAGGTAATGCCAGCTTTCCCAAGGTTAGCGAACAGTGGAGCCAATTCAGCATAGCCCTCTGATTTTATCACACGTTTCCTATGGTCTCCTGAGGTGACACAGACCACAGACAACAACATATACTCCAGCTGCAGCTGGACCGCAGACCCAGACATGGTTCTTGACAACATCTTGTACCCGGACAGCATCGTGGATCCAGGTGAAAGAACTGCCCACTAAGGTCAGGATGATTCTGACAGAAGTATGGCTCCCAGGCACCAACAAGACCACAGGTTGTGATCCCAGCTCTTGGCTTTCATGTAATATATGCTGGCAACACGGGCCTTGTACTTCAACACAGACCGCCAGCCGCCTAGGACCACATTTCCAGACATGGTCTGCGGCAGCAGCTGGTCATGGATATCAACATTTCTTCAGATGGCAGTGCAGACCACACAGATGAGCAAAGCTCCAGTATCAGGATTGCCGTTGGACACAAAATATGAGTCTTAGTCAATCCACGTATTTTGTTTACATTATTTATTTTGTAAGGCCATGTAAATTTTTTATGACTCTCTTTATGATGTTCTATCATTTATGGGAATAAGCTAACAGAAATATGTTATTTCAAAACTCAAGACTAGAAGCCTTAGGTCAATGTTTTAGATAGGTTTGTTTCTTCTGAGGCTAATTTCCCTGGCTTCTGCAAGATATCCTTTCCCTCCTCCATCAAATCCCTGACCCACAGTCTTCACCTTGTGTGTTTTCTATGTCCCAGTCTATTCTTTATGGTATTTTGAACTCTGAATTTGTTTAAACATAATCATGTCTCTATGAGCCCTCTCCAAATAAATCATTGTACTGATAGTTTGTGGTGCTACAACTGAATGTAGAACCTTGAGAAGACATGAACCCTTTAGAGCTTACAGGTGGTTATCTCAGTTCTGAATATGACCTTGTTCAGCTCAATTTTGATGTGATTGGAACGAAGATCTCCCCTCATATTTGTTAACTATTTTAGTATGTTGTTGTAAGTATATATTACAAAAGATATTCTTGTGAAGATGAGAGTTATACTATGAAGACCAAAGATCATATAACTAGCTCTCTAGGCTTTTAGGAAAAGTTGTATTGTTGTTTATAATTATTAATCTATATATTTTATAAATGTTTTATTAGTATAATCATTAATGTAGACTGAATATCTGTATATAGAATATTCAGCAAGGATTTATACATGATGTTCTATTTGGCAAATGTACATTTACAGTATTAATACAAATATCCTGCTTGTAAAACACAGAGCCAATGTAGGCAACTTGAGCTGAAGAGGTTAGCTTTAGAATTATAAGAAGCTGGTGATAAACTGCTTTTTCTTATTTAAGACCTGGTTAATGCTCAGTTAAAGATGGAAGCCGACAAAGACAAAAAATACATGGAACTAGAAAGAAATCCCCCTGTGAGGAAGTAGGAGCTGAGTTTGATGGAAGGCTATATGAGAAGAAAATTTAAGAAAAATGTGATTAAAATATCACACATATCATAAAGACTAGTACAAGAAGTAGAGATTTGTGGTACCAAGTCCTGCAGAGACACAATTAACTAATTTTCACTCTGTCATAGAAACTTCATTGCAACTGTGTTTACAAATAATGCTTTTTCACATGAGGATACATTTAAAAATTACAGGTACTTTCATATTCTCACTAACTAGAATGATTAAAATTGACAGTAAATTACTTAAAATAGTTACCACAATTATATAATAATGTTATTATTTTCTGTAAACTTAAAGCATCTGTTATAAGATCATAGTCTTCCTAAGCATAGACTTATAGCTAGGATAGTCACTGAAAAGCTTGGCAATCACATAAGATTGCATGCTACTAGATCCAGGAAGAATTCAGTGCAGTTAAGACAACAAGCACAAGATCGAAAATATGCAAAGAATATACAAAATTCAGCAAATAAAGAATTCAGTCTTATCTACTGAACTTTCCTGTAACTGTCTCTCTATGGAAACGGTGAAATGCAAATAGCATATCCTTTTATTTCAGAAATCTCTGAATGAAGCAAGAATACGGCTTAGTAATTAAACTCTAAATGCATTTACCCAAGAGCCTTATTCTCAGCTGAATGTGAGTTAGACGACAATATATTGGTGCTGAAACTGAATTTGAGGGCATGTATGATAGTTTACTGAGAAAGGGATCTTGCCATCAAACTAACAACTGAATTGCATCACAGAATACACATGGTGGAAGGAGAAAACTGACTCCTGGAAGTTGTATTTTGACTTATACATGTACACACCATATCACATGTGTTTCTAAACATAGACAATGCAAAAATAAGTAAATAAAATAAATGCAAATAAAAAACTGTAAAACTTGAAGCTGATAGTAATTCAGAAAAATCAATAGAAGTGAAAGTAGATTGTATTCATGATAAATGAAGGACATATCTCTCCAAAATACATAATAAAGAGGGATATAAAGAAGTGAATCTAATTCAGATCATTAAATAACTGCTAATTAGGAGGATGTATAGAAGAAATATCAGGCCACGGTAAGCTTTCGTATATAGGAGAAAATCAGACAGAGTTCCCTCTCTATTGGACCTGCTCTAGGTAGAGTCAGTGACAAAGAAGTTCTGATCCACAGAGAATAAATTGATACTTAAGAGTCCACAGTCCCAGTTTGCTTTCCAAAACTATGATTAAAAACAGTAACCAAACGAAACTTGGAAAAAAAAGCATTTATTTCATCTCTCAGGTGTAGGTTGCAGTCTATCACTGAAGTAAGTCAGAAACTGAGGAAGAGATCACAAAAAAAAAAAGGAATGGTGCTTACTTTCTGGCTCCCCATGCCTTGTTTAGCTTTCTTTCTTACACAGCCCAGGATTCTTTGCTTGGGCTTGTCTCATCCACAGGGAATAGGGGCCTCCCATTCAAGACAAACTCTACATACACAACTGAAGAAATTCTTCAGTTGAGTTTCCCTCATCTAAGATGTCAAGCTGACAAAATACTATCATCATATCCACTACTGACATGTAGGATGGCCTTATGGAGAGAGATTCAGCCAAACCCTTTGTTTTGTCTACTTCATTGGTATTAATTTCTTATTGTTAATATAGCAACTCCTTCAATTTAGTGGGTTATAATTTTAAAAAAAATGGGCTTTTATATAAAAGTCAGAAGTTCAGTAACTGATCAACATGTCAATAAGGCTGAATTCATCAGAAGATTTTCAGAGTTCTATCTGTTTACAGGTCTTTTTCCAAACATCCAGAGTTCATACGTTTCTTGCCTCCTTGTGAATTTCTATTAGTAGCAGAATTTCAAACTCTACTGCCTGGTCATATATTTTCTTTCCCTAAGACAGGTGGATCTCTGTGAGTTTTAGGTCTGTCTAGTCTACAGAATGAATTCTATGACAGGTGCCAAAGCTACAAAGAAACCCTGTCTCAAAAAAAAAATCAAGATAAAGAAATAAATGAAAGAGAGAAAAAGAAAAGAAAAAGCAATTTATCTTTCCTAATAATGCAAAGTGCCACACCAACTCCACTGTCATCTGTGTGACATGACATATGTCATTATGCCGAACGGGAGCTACGTGTCCTATGGGACTAGGCTTCCTGAAGGTCAATGGCAGATGGCCCGGTATTGGCCGCCCTTGAGGCATAGATGGGTTTCTTGGTTAGCTGGCTATGAGAGATATGGGCTTTGCACAGTCTCTTTTATAATAATGGTATTCTATACATCTACAAGACAAGGATTATCTCGTCAGGAACAGCTCTGGGATAGGGAAGCACAGTATGGGAATGTATAAGACTAGAACAGAACCCTTGTCATACACGGGGTGTATGATGAGCAAGGGAATAGACGGGTTAATGTTGATGGACAATGAGTGTTATAGTATCCTCTGAACTTTATGGATAGGCTTGCTAGATCCCAACCCCCATGGTGTCTGCTGCATAAGAAGGTACTAAAAAGTATATTTCAGCAGGTGCAGAGAACTGATCAGGCATATTTGGTCACTAGATGAGATAAAGAAAGGGTTAGAAAGAGGAAGGGCCAGGATAGCGATAATGAGACACAAACTTTCTATTCTTAAGATGAAACCACTTGTCTGAGGTTGACGTTCTCAAGGACAAGATTTCCTCTTCTAAGGATGCTTTATGTTTAACACCTGTCCCTAATAATAAGTTTTTCTTAAATATTGCTGATGTGACTAAAAGAAGCTTTCATACTCTGCCAACCAATGATACATGACCTTCTGATTTGTTCTTTGTTTGGATACTGTATAATGAAAACATGAATTCAGTAAAATCGCAGCAGATTCCAACCACTCTCTTGTGTGTTGTGTCTGTTTGTCATTCGCTGAACTTGTGCCTTCCTGTTACCAAGACCCTGCTTCTCTCATGGTCTGAGTGGCTCCCCTGAGCCAGTCCATGGCAGCAAAGCATTCTTCTTCATTTCAAAATCATTAAGTTAATCAAATATGCAAAGTTGTCTGATATTTATTCCATGCTGCAACACATACTTACATCTGTAAGGATATGTGTATACAGAAATTGTACATTGGACAAAAAGAAGCAGTAGTTTTCCATACCATTTGAAGAAACATATGCATTTTTATTTATTTAGCAAGAATTTCTTATCAGATTATACAGTCAACTGAAAGTTTCAGATGTCTGAAACTTTTCCCTAATCTCTGAAAATGAATTATAGACCATTATTAGAAATAACAATTGAGCTGAGTACAGTATATCCCCTGATATATTAAAGATAAGAAATGGTCACAATTTTTTGAAATCATTCTTGCAAAATAATAGGCATATACAGTTGTTTTTCATAAAACCAAAATTTCTTTGCCTGTAATCATAAAAAACAATTCTACCATGCACTGAATTAAGTTAAGTTAAATACAGAGGATATATATTGGGAGTCTGTGCTGGGGATGCATATGCTACTCCACGTAATACAATACTAAGGGTTAAATACTACATGACAAAATCATAAGAAAAGTGCATACCAAAAGATGGAAATATACTCTGAGGAATTATTGTTTTTATTTGTGAAATGAAATGACATTGTCATGTACATAATCAATGAATGGAAAACAATATCACTGTCCCCTAATTGGACAAGTTATGTTTCCCCATCTATACTTAATTGGTCCCACTGAGTAGGAATGTGTCAAAGATTCAGAATGCAGAAAATCTAAAACACTTTAGACACCTTGGCAGAGTGAGACTTTTCTGTTTGTTTTATTTCATTTTGTTTTTTTTTTTAAAGATTTTCTCACATACTTTTTGGCAGTTATACAAATAACCTAAACCTGGGCTGATCTTTCCCAAATTTCCAAATATTGAGTCATAAAGCTTCATTGACATAACTCCTTAGTATCGTTCATGTACAAATTTTCCTTCCACAATATTTTTCACCTGAAGTGATCCAATAGTCAAAGTTTTGCTGAGTCAACATCATATTACATTGAAAATACTACACATAATCTCACATGATAGTTCACAGTCAAAATGAAGATACATAAAATTATTTTATAAAACTACCTTCAGGGAGCTGGAGAAATAGCTCAGAGGCTAAAGAGTATTGACTGTTCCTCCAAAGGTCCTGAGTTCAATTCCCAGCAACCACATGGTTGCTTACAACCATCTGTAATAAGATCTGATGCCCTCTTCTGGTCTGCAGGTGTACATGGAGGCAGAACACTGTACACATAAAAAATAATAAAGAAAAAAATTAAAATCTACCTCAAGCTAGGTACACATGACACATATGGACCATAGTGATTCTTTGTATTGGATATCATTCCTAGTCTTAAGTTATAAAATTCATATATGCATCATATACTCCAAAATCTAACCAGAAAATTCCAACACACAAATACGTGTTACAATCTTTTCAAAGACAAGATAAATAACGTGTATTTTTCATGTGTTTCTGTGTAATGTAATACCATAACACTCAGCATGTGTTAAGAACAATGCCATTTATCACTGAATGAGCTTAGTTCAAGCAGATGCCAGCTCACTGATCACCCCTCCTACATTACTTTCACTTCCTTTTCTTTGCTCCTCTTGGAAAATATAAGAGTCATTTGACTCTTGAATCCATGAAAATACTAAAATCCACTACAGTTTTGAAGGATTTAGTGATTTGAGTAAGATGGTAACATGTATGTCTTGGGCCTTTGAATATTTTGTTGCCAAATGGTTGGTGTTTGGAGCAATTTAGGTGTGACTTTACTAAGGAAACACATCACTAGGAATAGGTTTTTAAGTTTCTTATGATTTTTATGTATTGTGTGTATTTGAGGTAAAATACAATAATGTAATTCATTGAGATTTTATCATTATGTATTGTGTGTATTTGAGGTAAAATACAATAATGTAATTCATTGAGATTTTATCAAAGAACCATGAAGTTAAATGTCCCTCACTCCTCCTTCTCAGTCTTTTTTTCTCTGTTTTCCCCCAGTTAGAACCCCTCCTTTTTTCAATTTCTACTCAATATTACCTATATCTGAAATTCTCCTTAAAAGATCACCTCCATCCCATCTTCACTTATGGTCCTTTATGCTTTCCCAGTTTCTAAATTACTCCAGGTTGAATAGACACGTCTGAGTATTTCAGCTATGAGCCAAAGCTTAGAGAGACCATACAGTGTTAGTATTTGTGGGTTTGTATTATATCACTCAACATAATTATTTCTAGGTACATCCATTCCCAATGGAAAATAATCTCCTACCTCCATTTTTGCTAGACAAGCTTAATTGTTTACTGCACTCTAACTCTTACCCTTATATCTTGAGATAAGTGTAATTGCCACCCCTCTTCAAGAAGCCTCTTTCAAAGAAAAAGGAAAGCACCACAGAAAACCACAGCTGCACAAAAATGGGGAAATCAATGGATTGTATGGAGCCCAGCAGAAATGGATACTTCTATATCACACTCCTCGCATCTCAGGGGACAATAAAGAGGGGGAGTCAAATATATTCTAAAAGAAAGAACACCAGTAAATCTTCAGAGAAAATTGTCTCTCTTAGAAATGGTTGTATAACAAAATCATAATAATGGCATTATTAATATGGAAGTGAGATAGTTTTATGGGGTCCTACCTCTATATAAATAACTAAAGACAAGTAATGACTGCTGGGAGAGGGAGTATTAGCCTCTCCGTGGGAAGAGCTCTCTTGCTGTCTAATGCAGTGGTTAGCCCTGAAACCATATACATAGAAATACAAAAGATTTATTTGGCAGTCCATGTTTTATACACGTATGTGTTTTTGTGTGGGGGAGGGGTGGGCATGCCAGTACAAAATAATAATCAGAGCATAAGCAGACATAAGAGAGATTAAAAAAAAAGGATTCCTGGGCAAGCTGGGGAGAAAAAAAAAGAAAAAGTGTAATCAGTACTGCTGCCTTTTCCAGGCAGCTCTCCTCCTGCTTGGGTTTTCTACATGAGCCAGCCCTACCCCCAACTCCGCTGCTTCTCAGCCACATGCCCCTACGACGTGGTGTCTCTGTTTCACCATCATAATGGACTCTAACTCTTTGGAATTGTAAATCCGGAATAGACTATTTCCTCTATAGATACTGTGGTCATGGTGTTTAATCACAACAAATGAAAACTAATTAATCAGCAAATATTCAGTTTCTGATAAAAACTCATTTAAAACTCAGCGGCAAAAAGCAATGACATCTTGAATTTTGCATGCAAAAGGATGGAATTAGAAAACACTATTCTGAGTGAGGTAACCCACACGCCCCAAAAATGAACATGGTATGTACTCACTCATAAGTGGATTCTAGCCATAAACAAAGGACACTGAGCCTATAGTTCATGATCCAATAGAAGTTAACTAATAAGGTGAACCCAAAGAAAAACATTTATAAACCAACCTGGAAATTGGAAGCAGACAAGTTTGTCTGACAAAATTTGGGAGCATGGGGTCAGGGGGTAGAAGGAAGGGGAGAAGGGGAAGAAGATGGGAGAAGAGGAGGATTAGGGAGAGCTTGAGGGAATGGGATAGTTCAGATGAAAGAAGGACAAAGATGAAAGCAAGGAAAGAGATATATTGATTGAGGGAGCCTTTTTGGGGTTAGCAAGAACCCTGGCTCCAGACAAATTCCTAGGAATCCACCCCAGATAAGACCCTAAGCAATAGAGGAGATGGTGCCTGAACTGGCCTTGCCCTGTAGTCTGACTAATGATTATCTTAAATATCACCATAGAACCTTCATCCAGCAACAGATGGAAACAGAGGCAGAGATCCATCGGAGCACTGGACTGAGCTCCCAAGGTCCAGTTGAAGTGTGGAAGTAGTGAGATTATGAGTAAGGAGCTCAAGAACATGAGGTGTTCATCCACTGAGACAATGTGCCTGAGATAATGGGAGCTCACCAACTCCAACTGGACTGGAAATAAATGATCATGGGATCAAACTAGTCCCTCTGAATGTGGATGACATTTGGGGTAGACTGTGTGGCCAATGACAATGGCGCTGAAATTTGTTTCTACTGCATGTACTGGCTTATTGGGATCGTATTCTCTTTGGATATATACCTTGCTCAACCTAGATGTAGTGGGGAGAGCCTTGGACTTTGCACAGGGCAGGGTGCCTTGCCCTTTCTTAAGATTAGAGGGTGTAGGGGGAGGGTGTGTGGAGGGAGTGGGAGGGGAGGGAGAGGAGGGGAAGTGGGAATTTGGATTTCTTTTTATGTAATAAAAAAAACTCCAGGAAAACAGAATCCTTTCCCGTTTACACTAAAGTTTATAAATCAGTTTTAAACCATGATTCTTAAGTACTAAATGATACAAACTGTCCAAATAAATGAGATGGAGAAATATTAGCAATAATAATAACAATTTATAATTATGTAATAGGACAAATTAGATATGCAAATTGAGTTTGTACATTTAAATTGAAAGGGATGTCTCCATCCCATAGGTAATGGACCTCTATGGGATCTTCTATTTCTGCTTCTTCCTGTTGCCCTTCCTTCTGAGTAAGGTTAGATGATGTCATACTTAACACGGAGAAAGTTGATTCCTGTTCACAATACCTGGCTGGAGGAGGGAGGGGACTCGTATCTGTTTCTACCGAGTGTTCATTAGAAACCTCTGAGTACTGGATGAAACACATATACCATGAAGCAATTAGGGCTAATTGTAGTGATGAGGGAGCAGGCCCTGCTTTTCGTCCTGCCCGGCTCCCGCACGGCTAGCTTATACCCCGAAATAACAACA
>LOEQ01010856.1:35103-45170 GCA_001685075.1 Bramus lutescens | reverse complement strand
GTCCCATTTATTAATTGTTTCTCTTAGTGTCTGTGCTGCTGGTGTTATATTTAGGAAGTGGTTCCCTGTGCCAGTGTGTTCAAGTGTACTTCCCACTTTCTCTTTAATAAGGTTAAGTGTGGCTGACTTTATGTTGAGATCTTTGATCCATTTGTATTTGAGTTTTGTGCATGGTGATAGATATATGGGTCTATGGATATTAACATTTTCTAGCTTCTTTATGTAGGCATTTAGTGCTGTGCACTTTCCTCTTAACACTGCTTTCATTATGTCCCATAAATTTGGGTATGTTGTGTCCTCATTTTTGTTGAATTTTCAGAAGTCTTTAATTTCTTCATTTATTCCTTGACCCTTTGGTGAGTGAGGTAAGCATGTTTTAATTTCCAAGTGTTTGTGGGCTTTCTGAATTTAGTGTTGCTTTTGAATTCTAATGTTAAGCTATGTTGATTCAATAAAATACATGGGATTATTCCATTTCTTTTGTATGTGTTGAGGTTTTCTTTGTTACCTGGTATATGGTCAATTTTTGGGAAGGTTTCATGAGGTGCTAAGAAGAAGGTATATTCTTTTATGTTTGAATGGAATGTTCTACAGATATCTGTTAAGTACATTTGAATCATAACATCTGTTCTTTTATTTCTCTGTTAAGGTTCTGTCTGGCAAACCTGTCCAGTGGTAAGTGTGAGGTGATGAAGTCTCCCACTATTAGTGTGTAGGGTTTAACTTGTGATTTAAGCTTTAGTAGTGTTTCTTTTTCATATGAGGGTGATTTTGCCTTAGGATATAGATGTTCAGTATTGAGATTTCTTCCTGATGGATTTTTACTGTGAGAAATATGAAATGTCTTTCTTTGTCTCCTTTGATTGATTTTATTTTGAAGTCTATTTTGTTAGATATTAGGATAGCCACACCAGCTTGTTTCTTAGGTTAATTTGATTGGAATTTTTTTTCACAGCCTTTTACTCTGAGGTGATATCTGTCGCTGAGGTTGAGGTGTGTTTCCTGTATGCAGCACAATGATGAAGTTTTGAAGGCGTAAGTCATAAACAATCCCACACCATATGGAATTTAAAGGGGTATTTATTTTAAGGGTAAAACTTACAAAACACCAACAGTCAGCGAAGGAAGCCTAGTCGCCAGAAGTGGAGCCGGAAGCCAGAGAGCCAGCAGAGGGCAGTTGCTGCTTTTTTAAAGAGAGAGAGAGAGACCACGCCCCAATGGGCTCTGCAGCTATTGGCTGAAGGAGCGGAAGGAGCTCCCGCAACAGAGTCTGTTTTCGTATCCTCTGTTATCCTCTGTCTTTTTATAGGTGAGTTGAGTCCATTCATATTAAAGTATATTAATGACCAGTGATTGCTACTTCCTATTATTTTGTTGTTGGTGATGTTATTGTGTGTGCTTTCTCTTTCTTTGGGATTTCTGTTGTGAGATATTTGTGGTCTGTGTTTCTGTGTATATAGCTATCTTCCTTGGATTGTAGTTTTCCTTCTAGTACTTTATTAAGGCTGGGTTTGTGCCTAGGTGTTGGTTAACTATGGTTCTGCCATGGAATATGTTTTTGTCCATCTATAGTGATTGAAAGTTTTGCTGGGTGTAGTAGTCTGGGCTGATATTCATGGTCTCTTAATGTCTGCATAGCACTGCACCAGGGCCTTCTGAATTTCGTTGCTTCCATTGAGAAGTCAGGTTTAATCATGATAGATTTGCCTTTATATGTTACTTGGTCTTTTTTCTTTGCAGCTCTTAATATTCTTTTTTTATTCTATATGTTTACTGTTTTGATTACTATGTGGCAAGTGACCTTTCTTCTTTCTTTTTTTTTTAGTCCAGTTTACTTGGTGTTTTTTAAGCTTCTTGTATCTTCATATGCATACATATCTTTAGGTTGGGAAAATTTTCTTCTATGATTTTCTGTGCTTTTGAGTTGTACTTCTCCTTCTATCCATATTATTCTTAGATTTGATCTTTTCATGGTGTCCCATATTTGCTGGATATTTTATATTAAGCTTTTGTTAGATTTAATGTTTTATTTGACTGATGAGTCTATTTGCTCTTTCATATCTTCAACACTTGAGATTCTCTCATCCATCTCTTGTATTCTGTAATTTATGCTTGCATTTGTGGTTCCTGATCATTTCCCCATATTTTCTATTTTCAGAATTACCTCTGTTTGTGTTTTATTATCTCTATTTTCGTTTTCAAGTCTTGAATCGTTTCACTTGTTTGATTACTCTTCTTAGTTTTCTTTAAGGGATTTGTTGATTTCTTTCAATATTTTGTCTTTTCCTCAATTTCTTTAAGAATTTTCCATTTCCTTTTTAAGAGCTTCAAATATTCTCCTAAAGTTATTTTTTTAGGTCATTTTCTTCTGCTTCATCTGTGTTTGGGTGTTCAAATCTTGTTGTTTTAGAGCTACTAGTTTTTGTTGGTGTCATGTTGTTCTTTGTGGTGTTGAGTGTGTTACCTTGTCTACCCATAATTTCCTGTTTGGTGTAGTTGGGGCTCTGCCTCTTTCATGTGCCTGTGGATCCAAGGCTTAGATAGTTTCTCCTCATGGTGGAGTCAGGGTTCCAGTCACTCCCGTGGTCACTGGCATTTCTAGAGGTTGCTCTGCAATCCTTGAGGTTGCTTGCTTGGGCCTGCTCCTCCAGAAGTCTCTGGGTCAGGCCTAATCCTGCATGGGTTGCTGGCTTGGGTCTGCTCTGGAGGAGGTTGCTGGCTCCCCTTCTTATATATTCTTATGTTGAGAGAATATAGCTCAGATAAATTTTGCAATTTAGTAAATATTTTTTATTCTTCCTTTGTACTAAAGTTCTTCAACAAAAACTACAATGGTATGACTGATCAGGGTTTATTTTCAAAGTCTAGAAAAATGATTATTTTAAAATTAAAAGAACAACCAAAACAAAACTCAGCTTTTAGTAGGAGGTAACTTCCCTAAGCATAAAAAAGGGTTAGCTCAGAGTCACAAGACCTGAATTTTAGAAATTCTAGAATCTGATAATTACATGTGATTTAAAGAAATTCTTTAAGGCTTTATTTCATTTCAAAATTCATATTACATGAAAGAGAGTATCTTAATCTGATTAACAGTATTATTTTGTATCACTTCTTATAGACTAACAAAACATTTCCCAGAGTAGTCATGAATTGTATATTTCATATGTAAGTAGAAACTAAAGAGTTGGTTTGGGATGGATGCCCAGCAGCAAGGCTGTGTGTGGGTCACTCTGGAGCTGAGGAAGTGCTCTGTGGCAGGCATGTACCCTTCTACATTCCTTCTCACTTTAAACTAAGTGACATTGCAGTGTAGTGGCAGTCATCAGTTGGAAGGAAAGACAAGAGGCTCAGTGAGAAAGTCAGAAGTAATCAACAGAACTGGTATTCAAAATGTTGTCGGTCTGACCTCAAAACCTAAGGTGTTCCTTTCATATCCCAATGTTTCTGAACAAAGTTTCCAAATCAGTAAGTCAACCCAAAGACAACTTTGTTGCTCTGTCTTGTCTTCAGTTCCAGACATGAAATTAGAGACTTATCCTGGGATTCAGGAGAAATAAATTGGTATAAACAATTAAATGACCACTACTAACAAAATAGGTAGACATAGTAAATGTTAGAGAGAACATTTGTTGACTTCTATAGCTGTTGGCCAGCTCATCCAAGTTTCTCTCCTATCTCTTCTCTAGTCCCTCTGCTCTGAGTTTATAGTCTTTCAAAGATTTATGTGGTACTCTTTATTTCATGAGACATTCATAGCTATTCCCTAATTCCTCTGGTTCCAGTATAAACCCCAGGCAAGAAGAGAAAGGATTTTTTTCCACCTATAATAGCAGATACAGTGTTATGGACAGAGAGTAGACAATATACAAATATGCCTTGGGCATTCAGAGAGCAGTTTCTCTTCTACATTTATTAATTTCAGAAGATCTGGATGGGAAAAACTAAGCAGAAAAAATATGGATGAGGATTGTATTTAAACCTCTATAACCTAAGTTTTCTCATAAGGGGTTGGTATTTATTTTCTAATTGATTTGTTGCTAAATGGTCACCATAAGCAACTTTAACCATGGGTTGAAGCATATTATTTTTCAGACGAGGTGGAAACTGAAGCAATATTAGTCCTAGCCCAAAGGAGATGATACTGTGGAGAGCCTATGTCAGCATTGGATGTTAGTGAGTCCTGATAGTTGTAGAAGATTGAGTTCCTGTTCACAGTGTATCCTTACATTTTCTGTGTTCCAAAAGAGTGTGTTGGGGGATTATATACATGCACACATACATATATGGTCTAGGGGTAGATATGTGACTTACTTTATTCTATTCTATTTTGAGAGTTATGACGTGACAACCCAAGAATGCCCTCCAGAACTATCAGGAGCTCTCTATTCCATCACTTTTCTTTCCATGTAACCATGAAAAACTGCACGAGACTAGATTTCTGTTACCTTAGCTCAATGTATAGTGAGAGTTGATAGATCCTTTATTTAACCTTACTAAGGATACCATGTGAGTTGAAGCTATTTCATTATTTCAAGGTATTGAGTTTTTAGGCTATCTATTTCAGAAACACACTTCCAGGCTGAATGTTTGGCATTCATTGAATAAATTAATCAAGAAAATGTTTTTAGTATCTAATGCTTTGAAAGAAATTGTTATTTATAACAGATTATTTAAAGCTGAACCTACATTTTTATAAAAATGATCAATCTATAATTATACTCACAAAAGTAATTTATAAATTATAAATGAAAATTATATATCTATTTTGGGATCAGGGACAGATTCATTGAACAGTTACTAGGCAACAGGGTTTATACAGGTTCCACTCAGAACGTGAAAACTGAAGTATTAATTTAGTAGTTCTTCAAATATTTACTAAGTGCCTACTGTGAGCCAACCATTTAGTTAACATTTCCTATTATTCAAACACATAATATGTGAGTCTCTGCTGAGCAATTGCATTTTAATTTCCACCAGACCTGGCAAGTTAATTCTGCCCCAGCATTTATGGAAGAAACATGTATTCTAATCCATTCTATTGTGTCCCTCTTACAAAGACGGCACATTTCTGCTGGGAGACATTTGTCCTTAAAGGCACTCATATTAAAGTGCATTTGATAGCTGCAGTGTTAGTTGAGGGTCATTAAAGTTTATGAGCAAACTGACAAGGCTGGCTAATTTCTACTCCAGAGCAGTTTATTAAGTCAGGGAATTGAGAGAAGACAAGGCAGAGTAAATCAGAGACAGACACTGGGTACTAAGGAAGTGGAGGACCTGGTCCTGAATGGAATGGAACTAGAACTGGGCGTATGAAAAATGTACAATTTGAAATAATTACTATTTAAACTCTTTAGCTTACTAAGTTGAATTCTGTTATGCTGAGTAGAATTATAGAAGTCTTTTTCTTTCTATGGACAAAAAGAAATAATCCTAGAATGTTAAGAAAATAAAGTGGTTTTGGGAGGTGCCGCTGGAAACTCCTCAGATATCTTCCATCCTGGATCAGCTGAACCAACCATGGTGACTCCATTTTGTTTTATTTGACTTCAGTCAACTATCTCCCAGCACTGATCACCACATTCTGCTAAGCTTAACATTCTTGTTCAACCACACTAGCAACGTCAGGAATTCACTGTTTTTTTTTTAAATAAACGTTTTATTTATTTATTTATTTGACAGTACAATTGCTGTTACCCCTCCTTTGTCTCCTCACAGTCCCATCCCCCACATCTCCCATCTGCATCCAGCATTGACTCCTCCATTTCTAACCAGAAAATGACAGGCATCCCATAAATATCAACCAAACATGGCATTTCAAGTTTAAGGCTAGACAAGGCTACCTAGTATCAGGGGAAAGGTCCCCAAAACAGGCAAAAGAGTCAGAGACAGCCCTGCTCCCACTGTTAGGAGTCCAGAAGAAAACCAAGTTGTATAACTGGAATATATATGCAGAGGGCCCAGGTTAGTCTCATGCAGGTCCCTGGTTGTCGGTTCAGTTTCTGTGAGCCCCTAGGAGCTCAGATTAGTTGATTCTGTGAGTTTTCCTGTGGTGTCCTCAACTCCTCTGGTTCCTACAATCCTTCCTCTCCCTCTTCCTTGGGATTCCCTGATGTCTGCCTAACTTGGCTCTGAGTCTCTGCATCTGTTTCCATCAGTTGTTGAATAAAGCGTCTCTGATGACAGTTGGGTTAAGCACCGATCTATGTGTATATCATTAGGAATCATTTCATTGATATATTTTCCCTGTCATGTTTGGTTCTATCATATATCTCTGGGCTATTCAGCCTCTGAAACCTAGCCCTCCAGACAGTGGCAGGGGTAGGGTCCCTCTTATGGCATGGGTCTCAAGCTGGACCAGTCATTGATTGGCCCACTTCCACAATTTCGGAGCAGCATCTACTCCAGAACATCTTGTAGGTAGGACAAATTGTAGGTTTAAAGTTATGTGGACGGTTGGTATACAAATCTCTATACTGAAAGTCTTTCCTGTTCATAGGAGATGGCCAGTTCAGATTCTGTATCTTCCATTGCTAGTAGTGTTAGCTAGCTTCACCTTTGTGGATTTCTGGGAATTTCCATTTTTTTTTTAGTTTTTCTTTTTGTCCCGAAGATGCCCCCAATTTCAATTGTCTCTCCTGGTACTCTCTACCTCCATCCCACCCACCAAATCCCTCCTGTTCCTCTCCCTGTCCCTCCTGACCCCCTTCTCTACCCATGCTGTCTATTCTGTTTTTCATTCCCAGAGAAATCCATAAGTTTCCCTTGTTGCACAGCCTCTCTGGATGTGTGGGTTGTAGAATGGTTATCCTTTACTTTATAGCTAACATCCACTTATAAGTGAATACATACCATGTTTGCTTTCTGGGTTACCTCATTCAGTATGTTTTTTCTTAGTTCCATTCATTTGCCTAGAAATTTCATGAGGTCATGATTTTTTGTTTTGAACTTAATACTTTATTAAGTGTGTCAATTTACCACATTTTCTTAATTCATTCCTTAATTGAGGGACGGACATCTAGGTTGTTATGAACATAGTTGAGCAAATATCCTTGTAGTATGATTGAGTATCCTTTGGTTATATGCCCAAGAATGATATAGTTGGGTTTTGAGGTGGATTGATTTTCAAGTTTCTGAGAAACTGCTGTATTGATTTCCAAAGTGTCTGTACATGTTTGCACACCCACCAGAAATGGAGGAGTATTCCCTTTGCTTCACATCCTTGCCAGCATGAACTGTAGCTTAACTTTTGATCTTAGTCATTCTGACAGGCATAATATGGAAACTCAGAGTTGTTTTGATTTGCATTTCCTGATGGCTAATGATGCTGAATATTTTTTAAGTACTTCTTCACCATTTGAGATTCTTCTATTGAGAATTCTCTGTTTACATCTGTACATCATTTTTATTTGGGATTGTTTGGTTTGTTGATATCCAGTTCTTTACATATTTTGAAAATTAGCCTTATGTTTGATGTGTAGTTGGTGAACATCTTTTCCCATTCCGTAGGCTGCCCTTTTGTCCTATAGATGGTGTCTCTTGTCTTACAGAAGATTTTCAGTTTCTTGAGGTCCCATTTGTTAATTGTTGAACTTAGTACCTGCACTTTTGGCTTTCTGTTCAGCAAATTGTCTCGTATACCAGTGCATTCAAGGCTTTTCCACACTATTTCTAATACAAAGTTCAGTGTCTCTGGATTTGTGTTGAGTTCTTTGATCCACTTGGGCTTGAATTTTATGCAGTGTGATAGATATAGAGCTATTTGCATTATTCTACATCCTGACATACAGTTACACCAGTACTATTTATTGAAAATGCTTTCTTTTTTCCATTGTATAATTTTTCTTCTTTGTTGAAAATCAGGTGTCCATTAGTGTCTGGATTTACTTCTGGGTTTTTTAATTCAATTCTAATGATCTACCTGTTTGTTTTTATGCTAATACCGGACAGTTGTTATTACTATAGCTCTGTAGTAGACCTTGAAATCAAGGATGGTGCTATCTTCAGAAGGTTTTTTATTATACAGGATTGTTTTAGCTATCCTGACCTTTCTATATGAAGTTGAGTATAGTTCTTTTAAGGATGTAAAGAATTGTGCTTGAACTTTGGTGGGGATTTCATTAAATTTGTATGTTATTTTTGAAATGATTGTCATTTTTATTATGTTAATCCTACTGATACATGAACATGGGAGATATTTTCATTTTCTGATATCTTCTCCAATTTCTTTCTTAAAAGTTGTGAAGTTCTTGTAATACAGGTCTTACACTTGTTTGATTAGAATTACATCAAGGTATTTTCTTTTATTTGTGATTGTTCTGAAGGGTTTTATTTATCTGATTTCTTTCTCAACCCATTTATTGTTTGTGTATAGGAGGGCTACTGATTTTTTAAATTAATCTTGCATCCTACCACTTTATTAAAGATATTTATTAGCCGTAGGAGTGTCCTGGTAGAAATTTTGGGGTCACTTATATGTATTATTATATTATCTGTGAATTAGGTACTTTGAATTCTTTTTCAATCTAGAACTTTGAGTTGAAGAGATATGTTGAATAGATATGGAGAGAGTGGACAACTGTGCCTTGTTCCAGATTTTGGAATTCTTTTGAATTTCTCTCCATTTAATTTGATGTTTGTTATTGGCTTGCTATATATTGCCTTTATTATGCTATGTAAGTCTCTGTAACCCTGATCTCTCCAAGACTTTTATCATGAAGAGAGATTGGATTTAATGAAAAGGTTTTCCTGCATCTAATGAGATGACTATGTGTTTTTTTTTTCTTTAAGTTTGTTTTTATGGTGGTTTACATTGACAGATTTTCATATATTGAACTATCCCTGTGTCTCAGTGATTTGACTATGGTGGAAGATCTTTTTGTGTGTTCTTGGATTCAGTTTGTAAATATTTTATTGAGTATTTTTACATCAATGTTCACGAGGTAGATAGGTTTGTAATTCTCTTTTTTTGTTGAGTCTTTGTGTGGTTTGGGTATCAGGGTGACTGCGGATCCATAAAGTAAATTTGGCAATGTCCCTTCTGTTTTTATTTGTGGAACCATTTGAGGATTATTAGTGTTAGCTTGTAATGAAAGAGTCTGGTAGAATTCTGAACTACCTGGCCCTGAACCTCTCTCTCTCTCTCTCTCTCTCTCTCTCTTGGTTGGGAGGCTTTTAATGAATACTTCTATTTCCTTAGGGTTTATAGGTCTATTTGAACTATTTATCTGATCTTAATTTAACTTTGTTAAGTGGTATCTATAGAGAAATTTCTTTTAGATTTTCCAAGTTTGTGGAGTAAAGATTTTTTAAGTGTGACCTAATGATTCTTGGAATTTCCTTGATATCTATTATTATGTTTCTGATTTTGTTAATTTAGATATTCTCTCTCTGCCTTTCAGTTAGTTTGGATAGGGGTCTGTCTATCTTGTTGATTTTCGCAAGGAATCAACTGTTTCATTGATCCCTTATATTGTTCTCTTTATATCTATTTACTGATTTTAGACATGAGTTTGATTATTTTCTGCCATTCACTCATTTTGGGTATGCTTGTTTCCTTTTGTTCTAGAGCTTTTAGATGTGCTGTGAAGTTGCTGGTGTGAGATCTCTCTAATTTCTTTATGAAGGCATGCAATGTTATCTCTGTTTTTTTTTTTGGTGGTAGTTTGTATGTTTTCCCTCTTTGAGTTGTGCTGGTGGAGGGTTGTTAGATGTCTGAGTTATTGTGGGTGTTGTTGTGTTCCTTGGGTTGTTATTTTCCTGCTATTACTTTCTGTAAGGCTGGGTTTGTGGCTATGTATTGTTTAAATTTGTTTTTATCCTGGAATATCTTGTTTTCACTGTTGATGGTGAAAGAAAGCTTGGCTGGGTATAGTAGTCTGGGCTTGAATCCATGATGTCTTAGTTTCTGCAGCACATCTACCCAAGGCCTTCTGGCTTTCATGGTTTCCACAGAGAAGTCATGTGTAATTCTGATAGGTTTACCTTTATGTATGTTACTTGACCTTTTTCCTTTGCAGCTCTTAATATTCTTTATTTATTCTTTATGTTTTGTGTTTTGATTATTATAT
>LOEQ01010856.1:15139-29665 GCA_001685075.1 Bramus lutescens | reverse complement strand
CTCTCTCTCTCTCTCTCTCTTTCTTTCTTTCTTTCTTTCTTTCTCTCTTTCTTTTTTTCTGTTTAGACATAGGCCTTAAATACTAAAAACAAGGGCATTTTGAGCTTCCAAGTTTAAATAATACTAAGAGCCATGCACATTGATCAGATTTATTCTGGAAAAAAAAAGAATATCACAAGTGAACTCATAGACATTTTAGAAAGAAAATGAAGTCTTGTTTTAGATCACATATTCTCTTTTTTCTTAATTATCTTGGAATTCTTGCTTAACCACATACAAATTATATAAGGTATTAAAAACATAAAGACATAGAGCCAGTGAGTAATTGATTAAATTTAAAACATTATAAACATAAAATTGTTCAAGAGACTAGCTTACTAGACCATGGAGCAGGAATGAATTGAAGGAAGGTTTCTCACCTGGGAAAAGATAACAATAAAATTTTACATATAAAAGGCTAAATGGTGCTGAAATTACTCATTTACACTAATGAGTTTTAGAAATTCAATTTAAATCAATGTAGATTTATAAGTCAGTTGTTTATGTTAGGAGTAAGGCACAGCAGACAGTGAAGAAAAGAATGAAATAAACTTGATGTTGCACTTAAGGGTTGTAAGCCCATGAGGTAAATTTTAAAAAGAAACAATTTACTTTTGGAGCAGGGTTGCATGTGAGTATTGGAAAGTAATCTATGGTGGAAAATTCATGATTTCTTCACCAGAGAAAGCTTGAAAGAAGATGAACTGCAACTTCCCACAGGTAATATAGCAATGGTGGGGCAACTTGGAGAGTTGGAGATTTTCCTAATGAATTTCTGTGCATGAAGGCATGGATAGAAGTTTGTACCTCCCATGAGTTTCCACAGTGGAAATTGCAGAAGCAGTGGTGAGATGCCACAGGCTCCTAGGCAGCAGCAGATGGCTGTCTCAGAACATTAACCTCGTTAGCAACAGGAAAGGAGTTTTTGACACCTGAAAGCTGATTAAGGAATTAAGTTGATAGGCTATTTGGGGTAAAGCAGTTATGGTGACAAAATGCTTCTTTTATATTTGTTACTTCAAGGATGCAAATCTCTTTTTACAAAGTGACATGAATGTGAGATGTAAATTAGTTAGATGAATAAGTCTTAATAGACCAATGGTTAGAAATATGATCTACAAGTTTACATACACATGGAATGGGAATGAGGAAAAAATTTTTATTATGAATAACAGTGATATTAAAATCAACATACAGTTGCATTTATTGGTGTAATAATCACTGTTTATGATTTTGTTTTTTAAACTTATTTTCTTTTTGGTGAATGGGAAGAGAACAAATTTGGGTATCTGAAATTGTTTTTAACTGTGTATTTAAAAATAATTTATAGGAAAGTTTGTGGGGAAAAAGATATTTTTGTTTATTCTAAAAAGAGACAAAAAGTAAAAGTTCCAACTAGTAAAAGAGGAAATTTAGGAGCAGGTGGAATGATGCTTTATTTTGCAGGGACAGTCTTGTTTCTTCGGTGAAGTTTCAGGATGAGTCTTGTCAGTGATACGCCACCAAAATGTGAACTACCTGAAAGAGGTTGCCTGAGTCTCAAAAGGCCAGAGATTCACGTGGTGTCTTAGGTAGTAGTTTACTCTGTGAGCAGTGGCAATTCTGTGAGATTCCAAGGTTTTCTAGTAGTGTCAATGAATGAATTGTTGAAGTACTATCTCAGCCTCCTCCCACAGGGTTATTCCAAGTGCCTCTATAGCCTCATTCCCGATCGGCCAAGTTATGAGACTTTGGTGTATAGCAGAACAGTACATCTGGAAAACTATACTTAGAGTAAGATTAGATTTACAAGAATTTTATGATGCAAATGTCCCATTAAAATTACCCTGAAATTGGATTTAAATTGTATCTTTCTACATGGAATTAGATATTAAAAATAAGAGTAGATCTGAATCATCCAGACCACTGAAAGATCTCTGTGATTCAGGCTCTTCAGGAGACACGCAATGGTAATGGACTAATGGAAGGAGGAGGGAGGGGTGGAGGAGGGGGAGAAGCACATTAATGTGAATTGAGTAACCAGAAGACCAATAATGGTTTAAAACCTTTTAAAATACATTTTTACTCTCTATATTTAGAGGGAAATTGCCTAATTGCATATTTAAATTTCAATTACCTTATTTCATTGTTGTGAGTACCTTTTCCCCTTTAAGAGATTATGCCATAAACTACTTTAAGAATATTAACAAGGAAATTGAAGTTTTTCTACTATACTGACAAGTCCATTTAGCTGGTTGTCTAAAAAAGATGAATGACTTATTTGCCTTAGGATAACTAGTTTTCTTTTTTTTTTTAACTTTGTACAGAATTTCCATCAATGAAGCAGCAAGTTTCTCCATTGTTAGAGCATGCTGTATGTTGAGCCATTGGATAGTAATAATAAACCCTTATGTGTAAAGAAAAGTATGCTAATTTATGCAATAACATTATATTGGAGATGTAAGAGGGCAGTGAAATGTAAATTTAGATTTTCTACTTGATAAAGATGGTGGACTCACATTTAAAAATGGGGGGGATGTTGTAAAAGAAAAGTTTTACCTTAACACACAGCATAGAAAAACAGAATCAATACAAAATAGAACATAGACCTACACGTTAATTTTTAAACTCACAAGAGAGAAAGTAAATATTAGAAAACAGTTGTACACTATGCTTAGGACAAGGTTTCTCAGGTAATATCCCAAATAGAAAGATACAGTGAAAAGACAGGCAGTAACTCTGGGGATACTTCATAAGTGACAATGTACAATAAACACAAAACTTTCAAACACAATATATGTTTGAAGAATATATTCATAACACTAGAATTCAACAATTAGAAATCCAAACAAAGATAGTAAAACAAAAATAGGTGAAATCTTTGAATAGATATTTCACTTAAAAGATACACTAATGGCAGAAAGGGTGCTTAACATCATCCCTTGCTGAGGAATTTTAAGGTAAGGCCCAGTGAGCTATCACAGACACTTCCTGGGAAGGCTAACACAGGAATGTACCACAATACATAATGATACTCAGGATATAGAACAGGGAGCTCTCATTCATTGTTGATATGAAAACCGCAAGTCTCATCTCAAAAGAGATATTTTCTTTTGGAGCCAAATATGAGTACCATGACCCAGCATCATAGACTCTGGTTACTCTGGTTCTATGTTCAAATGTGGTAGCAGTTCTGTGAAATTTTTAGAGCAATACAAAGTCATAAATCACTACACTCTCAAGACAGATTGGTGGAAACACCAAGTAGGCAGGCTACAACAAAGTGGATAAATCTTTGCTGTGAGTCTCAGATGTTATCTGGTGATATTAGCATTTTTGATTGGTGGAAATTAGTGCTTTGATAACATTTCACCAGATAGTCACAAGGATAGCTCAGACACAGAAGTGAGCATGGGAGGGTTATTAAAAGGGGCTAAGGATAAACCAAGATAGATTGTAATTAGGTTCTGGACCTGTGACATTCCAATTCCTCCACAATCACCAAAGGTGAGTTTATTGATTTTGCCTTTAAAAAAATTATATTTCATTATTATTAACCTTGTCTGTATGCATGCACAAGTGTTTGCAGGTGCCATGATGTGTGTGAGATCAGTGACGACCTGCAGCAGCTGGTCTTCTCCTTCCATCTCATGGGTTCTAGGAATAGAACTCAGGTCAGCACATTTCCGTCGTCCATGAAAATGACCGACTCAGTGGGACGGTCAGGAACATAAGCTTTAAACAGTTAATTAAACCTTGAAAATTATTTAATGCAAAGGGCATTTTTTTTCTGTGAACTTTTTCTGACAGCACAAAATGGCAGTCACATTAGAAAAGTTAAAGATTTTCTGTTTCAAGTTAAACATATGTTTATCATAAAGCCCAGCCATATCACTTTCAAGTATTTATTGAAGAAAAATAAAATTTTAGGATAATTTAAAATTCTCTGTGTGTGGTCTGAAGAGAAGATCCATCAGTAAAGACCACCTATTGCTCTGCCAGGGGACCTGAGTTTGTTTCCCAGAACCCATGTTGCATGGCTCACCACCTTCTGTAACTACAGTTCCAGGAGATCCAATGTGTCCAAATTTAATGCGCACCTGCACTCATGAGCACATACCTACATGTGAGCATGCACCTGCACACACACACACACCATGTAATAAAAATGATATAAATAAATATAATATAAGTAAATATAAAAATGAAATTTTCCAACATAACTGTTTATGGCACTTTTTCTAATTCAAAGCTAGAGAAAGCATAAATTTCCTCAGACAGTGAAAGGGTAAAGTAGGGACTATCCATTAGATGGACTATCCCTCATCCAAAAATTAATAAGCTGCTGGTACTTACTATAAAGAGTAAATAAGCTGTAGAAGCAGAACCAGACCCATGAGAATATGTCACATATGATTCATTTATATATATATCCTAATATAGAAAAGTGATGCTTGGATGCTTTCGATGCAGAGGTCTTTTCATGGCCACATATTTATCTTATTCACAGCTACATGCTGAAAAGTGTAAATTTTACCTTTTTTAAATTTTGCTTCAGTAATTTTTATTTTTTTTCTCTTCAACCTTCTTGCTCTCTATAGAAACATGGCAGGGAAATAGTTAACTATTTGGATAACAAGTGAGTGATAACTCACTTATAAAAGAAATACATTTTTAATAAAAATCTTTATCTTTATAATCTTCTCCAGCCTGTAAACTAGAAAAGAACAACAGAATCAGATTCACATTGATGTTAAAAATTGACCTTAAGTTTGTGTCAATAAACCAAGATCCAAACCAATGAAAATCTCTATAGCATATCCCCCTTTAATGTACATAAAAATATAGACAACATTTGGGATTATGGATGCAGTTATTCTCCAAATTTCTTCCTCCTGTTTATTGGGTGAAGTAATTTTTGGAGAGGTGTTCAAGGCAACCTTACAGAGGGTCTTTGTCCATCAAACCATTAGTCTGGAAGCAATGCAGAGGTTCTTATCCTCTGTAAAAACAAAAGAACGTTTTTTTCAAAGAACATATCCTTAGACTCAAAATTTAAATTCAAAATATCTTTAAAATATATATGTTGGCTTAGCTTAGCAGTCCCCAAAATCAAATGTCTCTTTGCAGTCAAAAAATTTAGAGACAACACAATAATATACATAATCCAGACTGTCTGTGACTTTTCCAGCTTTATGTGGTTTGTTTGTTTTTACTCTATTACTTTTTAATATTTATTTTATTATATTACTCCTTTAATCTATGACTATCTTTACTCTGTCTCTTTAAAGACTTTACTTTTAACCATTTATTTTGTTTTATACTGTCTATATCCTTTTTCTTCTCTCTCCCAAGCCTATGTATATTTATCCAATACTGTGACCCATTTAGAGGCCTTTTATGTCTGATTCTATACTATTGTATATCTGTAATTCTTTACTGACCAGGATCACCCCTTAAAATTTTTAGTGCTTCTTAAAAACTTAATCTGAGCCATTGCTAGGTGAAATACTGTACTTCCTGCTTGCCTCACCCAGTTCCAGCACGGCGGAGCTGCTCGCTGCCTCTGAGAGCTATGCGCAGTGCCCCATCTCTAGGCACACAGCTATCAAGCAAGCTGTAGCTCATTGCTCACAAACACCATTCAAATGCTAGAAAGCCAGACCTTATCAGAGTTGGTGCTGGTGGCACAGTCCAGAAAGCTGGCATTTCCAAATAGCCATGGCTTTCTGTTTGGTTCTGCTACCATTGAATCAGTAAAACCTCTGCTAAGGGTATCACAGCATGCCACCCGCAAGTAAAGCCTTTTGGGGGAAAATATGGGTAAACTTTGTTTCTTATGTCTAGAATTCTTTGCAAACCCTCTCAGTTTTTAAGTGGATTATAATTGGCCATGTAGCTGCCAATCTGAAGGAGAAAGCCACTTGTTCATTCCCGGCTACCCAGCCCAGAAATAATCACACAGATACTGTATTATTAAATCACTGCTTGGCCCATTAGCTCTAGTTTTTTATTGGCTAACTCTTACTGCTGAACTTGCCTAAAGGTGACACAATCATTTGGGGTTCCTGCTTCATTAAATCTGCTAGACATTCTGCAGGACACAGAAAAAAGTGAATGACAAACTGCCAATATACGCAGAACTGTCTTTGAAATTTCCTACTTCATGGAAAAGTCTGTTGGATACTATGGGCCTGTAGGTTGAATATGGATGCCCCAATGGTACAGAAGAAGTTTGGGTGACTGTCTAGGCAACAAGATGTCATTGTAAATTCTAAAGATTTGGAAGTTGCTTACAATGTACTTCCTGTTTACTTACATAATATTTATTATATCCTTCTGGAGTCTTTGATGGAGTCGAAAATTTTATAGTTTTCCTTAGCTATGATAAAAGATAAAATAGATATAGCTATAATTCTTTCTTGATAACTGTTTCATGTAACTTTATTATGTTAAAGTTAAAACCTTCCTTTTTATTTAATCAGAAAAAGGAAGTGGTGTGGGATTCCCCTCTGGATGCTGTGAATATCGTTGGTTAATAAAGGAACTACTTTGGTCCTATAGCAGAACTATAAAGAAACAAAGATAGGCTAGGAAAACTAAATGGAATGCTGGGAAAAAGGAGGCAGAGTCAGAGAGAAGCCATGTAGCTGCCACAGGAGCCAGATGGAGCTTTAGCAGGTAAGCCACAGCCACATGGTGATACACAGATTACTAGAAATGGGTTAAATTAAGACATAAGAGTTAGCCAATAAGAAGCTAGAGCTAATGCGCCAAGCAGTGATTTAATTAATACAATTTCTGTGTGATTATTTCAGGGCTTGGCAGCCAGGAACCAATAAGTGGCTTCCTCCTACATATAAGTAACAATCAAATTCTAGGTTTTCAAACTTGTACTGAGTCCTTTAAATAATTGGAGATTCACTGGTGTAATAAACAGGTGAAATAAAGTGTTCTAAACTTGCATTGAAGTTATTTGGGGGTGGGAGAAATGAGTTCTGAATAAACAATAAATACAGTTTTCTATGGGCTGACAAGTGTAGAAGGTGGGTAATAATGTCTACCAGAATTCTCTTTATCATCTCATACTCTTAGGAATGTTTAAAATTATATGCACCAAAACTATAAAAGAGTAAAGATAGGGAAGCAGAAAGAGGCAGGAGAGGTTGGTGCTATAAAATCATGATCATGATAATTAGACAACTTGTAGACTAAAATATAAATATTTTGCATTCAATATTTTAGGCAGAAAGAGCTGACTTAGCTTCTAGCTCATTTATCAAACACTCTGTTGGAGCTTGGAGGAATGAAAGACTTGTAATGAGTGAAGGATGTGACCGGCTAGGCCCACTCCAAAAGGGAGTACTTATCTTACAAGGAAATGAAACCTGCTGGGGTTGATACTAAAACTTATAATGAGTATGTCTGCTTCATTGTATCTGAGTAACAGTCCCAAGTTCTTTTTGCCATTCTTGCTTTCAGATGTCAATAAACAACCAATTTTATTTCTTAAAATTATATTTTAGATGGATCTATTGCCAAAGAATAGTTGTTAAATATTTACCAAGTATATTTTAGAGCTGTGGAACCCATAGCAGTGTAAGCCCCGCAGATGGCAAGAAGCAGATGTGAGGATGCTAGTGAGAGAATTATCTAAGACACAGTTACACAGAGAAACCCTGTTTTGAAAAACAGAGAGAGAGAGAGAGAGAGAGAGAGAGAGAGAGAGAGAGAGTATTATCACTGAAGTTTATGCTTTATTCCATGAGGACACACACAGATTAAAATAAAACTTAAGGAATTTATTTGGTAGGAAAGAAATAACTGAGATAAAAGAAAATCTTGAGAAACTAGTTGTGTCTGTCCATTGCTAATATTTCAGCCTGGGAGGATAATGAGCGAATCAATCCAACACCAGTTTGGATTCACAGGGGTATTTATTTTAGGGGAAAACTTACAGAACACTGTCAGTCAGGAAAGGAGTCTAGTCGCTGGAACAAGAGCCGGAACCAAGAGAACGAGCAGAGGACTGCTGCTCTTTTTCAAAGAGAAATAGACCACGCCCCAGTGGGCTGGTATTTCAGCGGCTATTGGCTGAAAGAGTGGAAGGCACTCCCGCAGCAGGAGGACACATGCCTCTCTGGAGCATCGTGAGAACCCAGGGTGGTAGGCATTATGATATCTAATTTGGAAGTGGGTCAGACCAGTACCTGTTGTTGCACTAGGGAACTGTGCACTACTTTGAACAAGTCTAAACTTTTTGGACTCAGGTTTCATCACCCAAATATGAAGCTACTACAAGGCATTGAGATTTTGCAACTGAGAAATAACATCTTTTTCTCAATATATAAAAGCAAAATTGGCTTCTATAATACTTAAAATTTATGTAACAAGTATTCTAAGCTTACATTTTCTTTTCACTTGCAAGGCAATGGGGCAATTTTTTTTTAATAACAAAGGCTCCAGCAAGATGAAAATGATAATGTCATTAGGGTCATGTCAACTGCCTCATCTAGCAAGCATCCCTTTAGCATACTCTTAGTGTACTCCGAGATGTCTACATGTCTCAGCTTTGCTGAGATAGCAGCCTAAATTATGGGCAACTAATTTTCAAAAGATGTCTTAAAACTTCCAAGTTAATGTGTAGAGGAGAACTAAAAGAGAAAACACTCATGAGATTTGTGCATACCTTTTTATTTTGTTTTTAACTTGTACACCAGCTTGAAACCAGTAGGACTCAAACTATCAATAACAAAATAATTTACCAGTGTGGATTCTGATTCCACTGTGTGCTAATGTAGGATGGTGGCACCCTGCATATTGATTAGGTCCATGCTTATATTATTTCTTCTCTTAGATATTTAAATATAACCAAAAAATTAGTCACCGTAGGAAGACATGAAATCTTCCTTTTAAACGAGGTATTGTTAATTAGCAGAGTATCATTATGAACTACTGGAGGTAAAATGTTCTTGCTAATAGCAGAAGAAATGATTTGACATATGGCATTGGAAATATGAAGAAAGATTGCCAGATGCTATTTTCTACAGGTGGAGCTTGGATTTGGACTTAGAATTTTCTGTAAGTTTCCAAGTATTTGAATTATGCAAGGCGGTTGACTGAGTGGCCTCAAACATTCAGGAAACAAGCTTTTTAAGAGTATAATAAAAATACATTTCTCTGAAAATGTCTATCAAAACTTGCAGTTTCAATTTTCAGCAATTTGGAGGAATGTGAGAGACATTTTCCAGTTAAATTTATATGCTTAGAGTTGCATAGCATGTCTACTGCCTAAGATTAAGGAGCTAAAAAGAAAATAGAAATTTTATAAAGATAGAAATGATAAAATGCTATTCAATTAAAAAACTAAATTTAAGAGTAAATGAATACCTAGCCTTGGGTATTCATTCCTTTTCTAAATTTTAGCATATGTCAATTCTCCAATTAGTAAATCTCTAATTTATGATATGACTAATGAACAGAAAACAAACACGGTGCCTCCTCTGAGAAAGTGCGGTGCAAGCCTGTGATAGATGTCCAATTAAAAGACTGAGTGAAGAGCATTTTTTGTAGTTAGTTTTGCAAAGTCCAAATTTACATTATTCACCTAGAAATCTTGCTTTGAAATAGCATTTCCTACATCAGCACGAGTGTTCCTAAAGCTCATAAGATGTCTTTGGGTGCAATGTATTTTTTTTCTCCTAAATCTAAAGCCATTCTTTCACTTCAGATTTCTTGATGGATCTCATATGTCTACTGATTCAGGTCACCTGACTTCAGAGCTATGAGTGAAGAAGAATTACACAAATGGCTCTCAGGATGCTGAATCGTGCCACAAGGACATGTGCTCAACTATGTTCATAGCAGCTTTGTCATAGCCAGAACCTGGAAACAACCTAAATGCCCCTCTACTGAAAAATAGATAAGGAAAATGTGGTCCATTTACACATTGGAGTGCTACACAGCAGGAAAAGATAATGACATCCTGAATTTTGCAGGAAAATGGATGGAGCTAGAAAACATTATTTTGAGTGAGATAACCCAGATACAGAAAGACAATTATCACATTTACTCACTCATAAGTGATTTTTAAACATAAAGCAAAGAAAANTTGCAGGAAAATGGATGGAGCTAGAAAACATTATTTTGAGTGAGATAACCCAGATACAGAAAGACAATTATCACATTTACTCACTCATAAGTGATTTTTAAACATAAAGCAAAGAAAACCAGCCTACAAAACACAATCCCAGAGGTTTTTAGAATTCATATTTTGGCCATGATAGTTCAGCTATAACAACAATGCAATAATTAGACTGAATAAATGTCCTTGGAAGAACAGACCAATTTCTTATACAATACAATGGTTAACCCTAAAACCATAAACATACGTGTAACGTGCTGTGGACAAAACAGGTTGTATTCATACACTTACCCACATAAACAATAACTAAAGAAAAAGAGGTCATGGATTTAAAAACAGAACAAAGGGGAAGTCACATAGGTTGGCTTGGAGGTAGAAAAGGAAAGAAAGAAATTACATAATTATATTGTAATCTAAAAGCATTGTTTAAAATGTGTTTTTCAGAACCAAAAAAGATTATTTCAACATTACATGGTGATTTTAATTCATTTATCAAATGTTAAAATTTGTTCTTTTTTTCTATGTCTGCTATGTTTCAAAAAAAGAAAAAGTTTATATTCTTATTTTTGTTTTGATGATATAACAATTTATTAAAATCTCAAATTTCTCTTTGAGCATAGCCTTAATTTTACATGATTTAAGAACCATCGATTGATTGTGACAGAAAACTTAACTCATGTTGCTCAAAGTAAGGAGTTACAACCTTCCTCAAGACCCAGTAATACCACTTTTGGGTATATATCCAAAGGATGCTCAATCATGCCACAAGGACATGTGCTCAACTATGTTCATAGCAGCATTGTTTGTCATAGCCAGAACCTGGAAANAAGGACATGTGCTCAACTATGTTCATAGCAGCATTGTTTGTCATAGCCAGAATCTGGAAACAACCTAAATGCCCCTTGATTGAAGAATGGATAAGAAAAATGTGGTGCATTTACACAACGGAGTACTATACAGCAGGAAAAAATAACGACATCTTGAAATTTTCAGGAAAATGGATGGAGCTAGAAAACATTATTTTGAGTGAGGTAACCTAGAAACAGAAAGGCAATTATCACATGTACTCACTCATAGGTGGTTTTTGAACATAAAGCAAAGAAAACCAACCAACAAACCACAATCCCAGAGAACTTAGACAACAGTGCGGACACCAAGAGAGACTTACATAGATCTAATCTACATGGGAAGTAGAAAGTAGAAAGACAAGATCTCCTGAGTAAATTGGGAGCATGGGGACCTTGGGGGAGGATTGAAGGGGGAGGGGAGAGTCAGGGAGGGGAACAGAGAACAATGTATAGCTCAATAAATATCAGTAAAAATACAAAAAATAAAATAAATAAAAATTTAAAAAAATGCCCTAATTGTGGCACACAGATTTCCATAACTCTAGTTTAGGGGATACAAGCCCCTCTTCTGACCTCTTTGGGCACCAGGCACACACATGGTGCACATATATACATGCAGACAAAACATTCATGCATATAAAGTAAAGTAAATAAAATTTAAAAATTTAAACAATGTAAAAGCAAATCATTTTAGCCTTGTGAATTTCCTGGAAGACGTTAAGGAAGGTTATGAAATGCTGGCCTGGATCTGGGTGTCATTAATAGTTTTTTACTGGGTGCAGTGATGCATGTCTGTAACCCCAGGATTCTGGAGTCTGGGAAGTCTCATGGATACAAAGTTCCTGGGCCAAATAGTAAGATTCTAATGTTAAAAGAAAGGATTGAAGGGTCACACAGAAAGGAGCATGGGCCTGAGTATTTAAAGGCTATAGCAACATGTAGATTCTGATGCTCCAGCTTGCCACTGCTTAAGGCCCTTTAAATGAGATAATGTCCAGGAGAGGGATCGAGACATCAGTTATGTAGAATATAACTGCTCTGCTAAAAAGTTCCTACAGGTGGGGATCTGCTACAGGACAGTTATTTCTCAAGACCAACTTTTAGTATAGAAAAACTGGAGTATATTAGGAAATAAGGCCCATTGCATGCATGGAGCAGGAGCAGAGATAGCAGTGTAGTCTTCTGTTTGGCAGTGATAAAAATGGGCACAGGGGTCTGCTCACATCATATTAAGGAAGAGATAGAACTGAACCTCCATAGAAATAGAGGCTTCTTTAGTGTAGCATATATTTATCTTAATTTTGACTTGTAGGAGTATTGGTAGTTCTAAATTGATAGTTGTTTAAGACAACCTGGAAAGAGAACAGACCTTAGTTAGTATTTGGCAGTAATTAAGTGTTGGAAATATTAGCTGTAACACTATTGATTAAGCGTTTAATCCATTTGTGTTTTTACGCTTTTAAATTCAAAGGGTATCTGTTCCAAATTTTTATTTCTATATACTTTTCTTAAAGTTTTGTTCTAAATATATTTTTTCTAGCAATGTATCAAAATTATAATTATGATATGAGAAAGCATTCTACATTTTTCACAATAGCTTGAACTTCCCATTGATATGTCAAGCAAATAAATACTTGTTTCTGAATGGAAACCAACTACACTATGAATTCATTGATACCGAATTATTTGCAGAGATTTCACCTTAATTATTCTGAATATACTTTTGTTATGATGTGGAGATGATTTGTTTTTACTGTCTTTACTTTGACTAAGTCAATATATATATATAATTATTTTCATAAAGGGGGAATGTTGCTAATATTTTTTGCTTTGCTGAATGTTACAAATACAATTAATTTTCTTTGTAGCAGATACAAGAATGTTTTCACTCATCTCTGTAGCTTTGTAAACATCTAATTTTATGATCTCTTTAGTGTTGATATTTTACTGTTCCTTTTGAGATAAGTTATAAGTCTTGGTTACATGCACTTGTTTACTGTTGGTTTGGCATAAAGTCTTCTTAATCTGTTTCAGTTGTTTGATTATTCTGTCTGTTCTTTTTATGTACTTGCTTATTTTACTTACAATCTGGTTCTCAATTTACAAGAAAAAATCATTGATGAGTAGGCTTCTTCTGGTGTGCTGCAGCCTGTCTGTGATCCATAGTGTACCTGTTGCACGTTTCTACTGTATTCACCCTTTCTGCTCTGGATGCTTGAACTTTTGCCTTAAACATTCACACTGATATACTAAAAAAAAGAAGGAGGAGGAGGAGAAGAAGAAAAGATAGCTGAGGCTCAGCTATAGCATACTTCCCTAGTATGTACAAGATATTGATTGGGTTTGGTTCCCAACATTGCAAAAGAAAAGAAAGAAAATAAGGGTTAAAGGAGAGGACCAGTGTGTGGATGCATGCATGTGTCTGTGTATGTGTATTGTACATGCTAGGCGAAATTTTTTTATTTGTTTTTATTTTTTATTTTTTTTTATGCACGAAACATGGTTTCTTGAGTTAGTGGTAGACTTAGAGGTGTATAGCCCAGTTCCTACAGCGAGATTTGCAGCTCAGCTGTAGAAAGTGTCGTCCCCAGAAAGTTTCTTTTCAGAAGCTGTCTTTTCCAGGGCAGCTCTTGCCTCACAGTAAACCCCAATAATGTCCCTGGCATTTTCATCAAACCTGCCATAGCTACAGTGAGTGGGATAGCCTCACACGTCTCCCCAGACATTTGACAGACTTGGGCCTGTAACACCGTGACTTCAACAGAACATGTTAGCATCTGTGTTCATAAAATTCACTTGTAACATGGAGTTCCTGTTCTTAAACTTTGTTTCATTTTGTACAAATTTTTTTATGGCTCGGCATTTTTCAAGGGTTGTAGCTCTTATCATATTCTTAGCTACTTGTATCCTTCTCATCAACTACTCAAGTAAAAAGTGTTATTTACTTATTTATCTATCTTTTGGGGCAAGCTCCGTTTAGTTTTATGCCACATACCAATGTTTCATCCGTGATGAGACTTGGCTATGATGACAGAGACACATCAGATTGTAATGGAGCTGTAAAAGACCTGCTGTCTAGCGGAGGCATGGTCGAAGAAACGAGAAACATGGAAACTGCAGGTGAAGAAAAAGAGGGACTCTCCCTCCCAACAATAAAAAGTTACTGTAAAGGCTTTAGCAGAAGCGTTTATAGGCTGAATAAGGAGTCTTGAAAATAGAAAATAGACCAGAATATTGAAAGAGTTTCATGAATAGAGAGCAATGTCCTGGTACAATGTTGTCTGTTTAGTACCAAATGTATGGTGAAGAAAAGCGAACAACTACCATGTTCTGAAGAGCTTCAGTTAGGATGCTTAGCAGACTAGGGAGTATGCATTGTCACCACAGGAAAAGAAAACCCTTTGCTTCTGTTCCAGGTGGGAATCAGTGCTGGTTGACTCTGTTGGCCTAGGCTAAAGTAAGACCTCTTCCCCTCCCATCCCCCCTTGTTTCTCTCTCTCTCTCTCTCTCTCTCTC